>PVKY010005599.1:0-17149 GCA_004027775.1 Bradypus variegatus
ATCTCAGGCCCTTCCTGGACAAAGATGTCCTTCAGAGGGACAAAGACTGTGAGGGCTGCTACTGCTTCATCCACCTCAGTGTCCAGCAGTTTCTTGCTGCCATGTTCTATGTTCTGGGGAGCAAGGAGGAAGAAGATGGGGAGAGCTGCAGGAGGGATATTGGGTATGTGGAGAAACTGCTCTCCAAGGAAGAAAGGTTAAGGAACCCCAGCCTGACCCAAGTGGGATATTTCTTGTTTGGCCTCTTGAACGAAGACAGAGTCAAGGAGCTGGAGACGACTTTCAACTGCCAGATGTCAATGGCGGTCAAACAGGAATTGCTGAAATGCAAAGCAAAGTCTAATGAGAATAAGCCCTTCTCTTCAATGATGGGTACAAAGGAACTATTTTACTGTCTCTATGAATCCCAGGAACAAGAGTTTGTGAAGGGTGTAGTGGGCCACTTTAAGGAAATGTCTGTTCACTTGACAAACACATTTGAAATGATATATTCTTCATTCTGCCTCAAGCTCTGCCAAAATTTACAGAATATCTCGCTGCAGGTGGGAAAGGGGATATTTCTGGAAAATGATTCTGCATCAGAATTACATTCTCAGGTTGAGAGGTAAGAACTCGTTTTTATTCTCCTGGTTCTCACCTCTCCAATGTCGTGTCACATTCCATTAAGGAAAGTTCAGGGTCACCCGTATTCTCTGTAGCCTGGGATCAAAGTCTCTCTCTTGCTGGGCTTTCTGCCTGCTGACCATTCAAAGTGAGAGGGATGGTGCCATGGCTTGGAAAGGGGGCTTTGGAAGCAGCCCCTGTTTTACTCTGAGGTCTGGGCCATAAGGCATCCATAGACACTGCCACCATTTCAAATATTTTCCCTTCCGTACCCATACTTGCTACAATTTCCCCGACATACCTTTCAGTAATGATCTTCACCGTCTTTCTCACAGGTCCCAAAATGATCATCACTGTCTTTGTATCTGGATGGATCTCTGTTCTGTGTTTAGTTCAAACAAGAACCTGAGCTTTCTGGAAGTAAGTCACAGCTTCCTCAGTGACTCCTCGGTGAGGATACTTTGTGCACAGATCACCCGTGGCACCTGTAATCTCCAGAAAGTAGTGTAAGTAGAAGTTATCCTGGGATAGGGAAACCCTAGGCATGGCCAACCTTGCCATTGGAGCAACATGTGAGTGCCTAGACAGGCTTCAGCCAGGTACTCAGAATGAAAGGAAACAAAGTGGTTCCTATCTCAAGTTTGTCTGCTGGGAAGACTGAATTACACTGAGTCATTTTTTTATGACATTGAGCAAAGAGTTTGGATGTTCTCCAAGTCTACTCTGGGCATATTTGACTAGGTTAGGTCTTAGAAATGGATAGACCAAATGGCATGCTGAGAATTTTAGATAAACTGGGTTGGGTAGTACCCCCCAAAATTCGTGTCTACCTGGTACTTGTATGACCTTAATTGGAAGTACACTGTCTTTGTAGATATACTCAAGATGAGTTTGTCTTGGATTAGAGGGAGCCCTATATCCAATGACTGGTATTCTGGGCACACATGCACAGAGAAAATGGCCAAATGAAGTTGGTGGGAGAGATTGAAGGGAGACAGCTACAAGCCATGGAGTGCTAAGGACTGTCATCAACCATCAGAGGCTGGAAGAAGCAAGGAAGGATTCTTCCCTAAACCCTCCAAAGGGAGCATGGCCCTGCGGACACCATTAGTTTAGATTTCTAGCCCCTAGAACTGTGAGAATGAATTTCTATGGTTTAAACTAAAAAGGTTGTTTAACTTTTTACAGCAGCTGTAGGATGCTAACGTAAATAAGTTGGTAATAGTGGGTAAATATGGGCTCTGTAGCATCAGTTTCTCACCTGTTAAAAAAGGAACATAAGACATTTAAGTAACTTGCTCAGTATCAAATACTTGAACCCAGGCTGCAGTCCAGATCCCAAGCTTAATAAATTGTAGTGCTTATAATATACGATAATGTTCAGAACCATGCCTGTACCTAGTTATCACTGTAAAATGCTAGATATTTAGATAACATTATTTGTGTGTGCATTCACTGGAATAAATAAGACCTAATATCTTCCTTGGGTAGGTGACAATTTACAATCTGTCATGACATGAGGACACTGGGGGCAGTTTTAGGCTGTTCTGCAGCTATAGGCCTGCACGAGGAAGAGGGATGGAGAGTGACCCCAAGGGGCGTAACTGAGAACTGGGAATTGGAAAGATTATCACTTGACCTAAGGCCATGGGTCTGCCTGAAAATGACAAAGGTCAAAAGTGTACCATTGGTGTATTCATCAGCTATTGCTGTGTAACAAATCATTTCAAACCTAGTGGCTTAGAACAATACGTGTTTACCTCATAGCATTGGGTCAGGAGTCTGGGCACAGCTTAGCTTTAGAGTCCTCTGCCTCGGGTTCTCTCACCAAGTTAATCAAGCTGTTGGCCAGGGATGGGGTCTCGTCTGAGGCTTGGTCCTCTTCCAAGTTCACATGGTGGCTGGCAGAATTCAGTTCAACACACACTGGCAGTTCGAAGGTCCCAATATCTCCCCTGTTCCCTGCCATGCGACCTCTTCATAGGGAAACATAAATACCTAAAATTTGAACTGACTTCTTCCTGGGACTTAATATAGTTTGTGTAAACAGTAGGCTGTAAAAGGCCTTTAAGGTGACTTGAAAACCGAATAAACACAATTTATTTAGCTAAGTTACTGCTTTGTTTCCCAATAAAAGACTCAGTTAAGCCAAGACCTAGGCAAGCTGCAAATATCTTTGGGGATTTCCTTTCCCCAGTGTGATAGGTCTCTTGTCACCCTACCTCTTCATTAGCAGTGGGGTTCTAAACCTCAGTGCAGGAGACTTCCTTATGAATTCCTGTAAGATGTGCTGAATGTCTGTTTTCAAATTTTAAGGAAAAGATTTCATCAATTTTTCTCTTGGTCAAAAGGCCTTAGAGCAGAACTCTTTCAAAGAGAAACATGGTTCATTATTTCCCTTTGGCAAAAGGCTGAGACAACTGTTGAAACAACTTTTTACTAGTTTCTAAATCTGAATAATATTGCAGCATGTTGTTTGCATGTGCCTACATGCAGTGGAGGGATTAAACCCAACATGGAAATCTTTTATTTTCCCCAGGATTAAAAATATCTCCCCTGCAGATGCTTACCGAGACTTCTGTCTGGCCTTTGTTGCTAAGAAGACCCTGACTCACCTGATCCTGGAAGGCTGTGCCCAGAGCGATATGCTGCAGCTGCTGTGCGAGACCCTGAAACACCCCAAGTGTCACCTGAAGTGTCTAAGGTAGACCTCAAAGCAAGGTGCTTGAGCTGCCAATGCCGCTGAGTGAGAAAAAGAGAAGCCACGTGACTCAAACCTGGAAGTCATATGGGTCTCCTTTTTTATATGGTGTGAGATAGGGGTCCAACTTCATTCTTTTTCTTGTGGATGTCCTGGCACCGTTTATTAAAAAGAATTGATTCCCCCATTGAACTGCATTGGCTGTAAATGCATGGGTTTATTTTCAGAGTTCAATTCCATCCCGTTAGTCTTGATTATAGTATCTCTGTAATAAGTTTTGTAATTGGGGAGTATGGCACCATGATAGAGGCACATATCTGAAACAGGACTTGGATGGGGTTTCAACCTCAGAGTATTCTTTCCCCTGGCCAGTTTTTTGTGTCATCCCCTAGCCTAGGGATGTTATAGCTCAGGTGGCAGTTTTTCTAACTTGGATTCAGAGCAAACATTGACCTTGACTTACCACTCCGTGACCCTGTAGGAGCCTCAAGTGTCCTGGTTCCTGGTAGCTCGCTGGTTTGAGGAGGTCCACACCACCACCCAGGCTCAGTTCAATTTCCTAGTGCATTCGATGATAGCTAATATTATTGATTTCTGGTGCACTTGTGCCTGACCCTGTGTAAAGCAACTAGCATCCCATGCTTCATTCAATTTTCAAAACCCATCTTGAGGGTGAGGAAACAGCTCAAAGATCATAATAAATATCAGAGCAAGGATTTCAGCTCATTTCTAATTTCCAAGACCTGGGCTACTAGCCAGCATCCTGTGATTGCTACTGAATTGCTAAAAAAAAAAAAAAAAAAGGCACCTATTATTATAGGTACTTATTAGGATAATAGATATTATAATAGATAATTGTATACTTATTAGGAAAGGGAATTAGGGAGAAAGGTACTAACTTGAAGTGCTCCAATTTTACCTACGTGACAAACACTCAACACATCCACACACTGTGCTGAGGTATCTCCTTTAATTGCCTGACTTGTGAAGATCTTGTACTTAGTAAAAATCAAACAATAAGCTTGCCCCAAAGTCCTATAATAACCTGTGATGCACCCTTTACACCTTGTGTCTGTAAGAAGAGCTAGATGAGAGTTCAATATACTAGATTAACTGACTTTCTGAATATTTTCCAAAATAGCCATGCAAAATTGATATTCCCATCATCAGGCATAGTTTCTAATTCTCTTTTCTTGTAACACTCAAACTCTCAACCTGGCTTCCTAGGTACCAAATTGCATGTTTTAATTTAAATATCCTTAATGACTTATGAGGCTGAACATTTTTTGAGTGTTGTTATTGAGCAATTTTTTCCATAGAAGCACATTAAAATCTATTTGGGGTTAGGATGGACCCAGGCAGAGAAAGTGATTGTGATGGAAAGTAGCATTTAAGAAACGTATCAGGCTATATTGGTGAAATTTTGAATGTGATTGTATTAGAGATATGTATTTCCTCTTGGGAGACGAGGCTAGATGTTGATCAAGTGGCCATGAGGATATTTGAAAAAGCAAAGGTGGTCAGATCTCCAATAATTCAGGCCAGAGTTCTGTACAGATTGGAGTAGAATGAGATGAAAGCCAAGGAGACAAACTTCAAGGAAACAAACAGCTGACATGGCACCTGTGTCCTCCCATAAGAATGGCTTGTTCCCATGTCCCCTGCAGGTTGGACTCGTGTTCAGCCACCACTCAGCAATGGGCAGATTTCTCCTTGACCCTCAAAAGCAACCAGTCCCTGACGTGCCTGAACCTCACGTCCAGCAAGCTCTTGGATGAGGGTGTGAAGTTGCTGTGTACAACCCTGATCCACCCAGATAGCTCCCTGCAGAGGTTGTCGTAAGTCTCTTCTCCCTTCTTCCCATGGAGCATCTCCATTTTAGGTCGGGGGCTGTGCAAAGAAGGGCAGTGGTAACACTTGGCCTTGGCAGTGCACTAGGCCCCCCACGTGGAAACACCAACTCATGTGAAGATGTGCTTTCCGTGTATGTGTCTGGTACCAGGCAGGTGGCTCATGTATCTGCCCATTACTTGCTGTTCTTTGTGCCTGTGTTCACTAGCACTCGAGAAAGAGGGAAGCTCACAAGGGTGGTAGCTGAGGACTCTAGCATTTGGGGACAGCAAAGAGTTCTGGACTTTGTCAGTGCTCTCCCCCTTGCCCTCTGTGATCTCCTGCAGGTTGGAAGACTGTCATCTCTCAGAAGCCTGCTGCAAGGATCTCGCTGCTGCTCTGATTGTCAGCCAGAGGCTGACACACCTGTGCCTGGCCAGGAATGACCTCGGGGATGGAGGGGTGAAACTTCTGTGTGAGGGCTTGAGTTACCCCGACTGCAAGCTCCAGACCCTGGTGTAAGTCTGTGCTGGCTGCCTGAGTGTGTATACACAAGCACACAAGTGTATGTATGTACACACATGCACACACACACCCGGATCCACTTGTTTCCTCTAAATACCCCAGGTTATGAGGCAGGTAAGTAGTTCAATCCCAGGAGACCTGGGGAGTGAGAAGACAGAAAAAATTTAAAGGAACAATGTCAAAACTCTCCAAGGATGTGCAGAGTGTAGCTGGTTTCCAGATCTGGTTCTTAACCTGTGTTCTTGCCTCTGTCACGTAAGCTACCTAAAGTTGAGAGTAAATGGAGTTATTTGGCAGCAAGTGTATCATAATCTTGTTAATACTAAAATCATAGTTAAGGCAATAATAACAAAAAGATGGCACTGCACTCCTTATTTCTACTCAGATTCTATTTAGTGTTGATATTTCTGGGCTCTTGTCACCTGTAAAATCACCTCCTAAAAGTGAACCTTGTAACTGTTATTCCTAGAAACTAGTTTTAATCTAAGATATACCTTAATATATCCAGTGTCTGGAAAATATTTGCCCACTTAAAATTTAAGAGTATTTAGTTTACAGTAGGAAGTAGGTAGAGGGAAAAGATTGATTCCCCACCCCCTGTTAAAGTCCTCCAAATTAAAATAATAATTTCTAAAGGGAATATCACCTGCTAACCACATATACAAATTAAACTCGAGTTATTTTGCCACCCAAGGCATCCAAACAAAATCAAAACAATGATGTTTGACACTTTAAGCACCTAACATGTGCCAGACATCATGCTAAGGTCTTGCCAAAGATTATTTCATTTAATCCTCAGTTGAGATGTACTTTTCTCCCCTGGTTTCAGGTGAGAAAACAGTCTTATTCAGTAAATCTCACCAAGTTTGCATCTCTTTAGAAGGTATGACTCACGGAAAATTAGATCAAGTCCGTTTGTAGGCCATCCTCTATTACCCCAGCATCAGTGAGTTTCTATAAACTTAAAAGTTACCAAGCCGTGCAGGGGAGGGTGACGTTCATCTCCCTTTATATGTATGTCGCCCACCAGCCGGTTGTCCGTGCCTCGTGTCCCCTCTGACCCGGTGGCCTCGGCCGCTATGTGCTGTGCCCAGGCTGCCTGTGGGCCCACTCCCCTAGATGTTGCATGACTCTTATCCCTGGGATCTGGCCTCATCGCAAGAGGCTTTTCTGGAAACCAAAACCTATATTAGCACTTAGTTAAAACTAAAAAGCAGTTGTGTTAATTTTCTATTGCTGTAGTAACAAATTTCCACTAATGTAATGACTTAACACCAATTAATCCTACAGTTTTATAGGTCAGAAAACCAACATCAGTCTCACCAGGCTAAAACCGAGGGGTCGGTTTCTGGAGACAAAGAAACGGAGCCAGGAGTCCTTTTCTTTGTTCTATAGGCTGTTGGCAGAATCAAAATCCCTGCATTAGAGGACCAAGGTCTCTATTGCTTGCTGGCTGTAAACAGAGGCTGGTTCCCAGCTTCTAAAGTTTGCAGCACTCCTTAGCTCATGATCCCCTTCCTCTGTCTTGTTTTCTGTTTTTTTCCCAAAGCTATCAACAGCTGGTGGTTAAGCCTTTCTTGCCCCTCTCCTCCGGCTGGGAATGGCCCTCCACTTTCAAGGACTGGGTAATTACATTATGTTGGACCCTCCAGGATAATACCAGATAATCTCCCCCACCTCAAGATCCTTAGCCCTAATGACATCTTCAGAGTCCCTTTGGTCCCAGAAGGTGACACAGGCTATGGGGATTAGGATGTGGACGTCTTTGTGGGGCTGTTATTCTGCCCACCACCCCAGCCATTGATATCTCCAGGCATTGTTCATTTTCTGAACTTAATTTTATTAGCAGGACTCCATTACAAGGCAGAAGAAGGAAAATACCACTCATGATCTGTAATTTGGATCACTGATGTCTAGTATCCAGTCCTGGTTTTGTCTGGATCAGAGCCGAACCTCCATTTTCCCATCGATTGGATTTGGGAGCTGGGATAAATGGTCACTTCTCTGAATGGAAGATAGCAGGCACACTTAAAATCCTCTATCCTATAATTAGGGTAGGAATAACATAAACCTCCTCAGCAGTTACCTACTGCTGCCATAAAAAAATGACTACAATGTAGTGACTTAAAACAACACAGATTGATTACCTTATGGTTAAGGAGGTCAGAAGTTAAAAACAGGTCTCACTGGGGGAAAATCAAGGTGTCGGCATGGCTGCATTCCTTCTGGAAGCTCTAGCAGAGGATATTCCTGGCCTTTCCCTGCTTCTAGAGGCCACCTTCATTCCTTGGCTCATGGCCCTTTCCTCCATCTTCAAAGGCATCAATGTAGCATCTTCTGATCCCATTCTGACCTGTGCTTCCATCGTCACGTCTCCTTCTGTCTTCTCTAAGGGCCCTTGTGATGACATTGGGCCCAACCAGATAACCCAGAATAATTTCCTTCTCAAGACGCTCAACTCAGTCATCTGTAAAATCTCTTTTGCCATTTAAAGTAAGACTTACACGTTCTGAGGATCAGGACATGGGCATCTTCGGGTGGGGCCGATATCCTGTACCACACCGACTCATGATTTTATTTCTATGTCTCCAGTTCTAAACCTGTTTAAACTTCTTGGCTTGAGGCTGGAACGTTTTGGAGTAGGAGCATCAAGCCAGGAAGAACTAACAGATTTTTTTTCCATGTGGATATCTCTAGGCTGTGGTGCTGCAGCATAACGGAAGTTGGATGTAACCATCTCTCAAAGTTTCTCCAACAAAAGTCAAGTCTAACTCACTTGGATCTGGGACTGAATCACATTGGCATTACTGGACTCAAGTCCCTGTGTAGGGCTTTGAAGGAGCCACTGTGTAACCTGAGATGTCTATGGTAAGTTCTTCTCTTGAACTGGAATCTCTGTCTAAAATGACATCTCAGTACAGCAGATCCTTCCAACTATAATTCAGAAAGAATTGGAACAGCTAGCTGAGTGTCCTTAACCCATTGGGATGACTAAGAGAGTAGGTTCTAGTCTGGGTTATCTAAAGGCTACCAGTGAAAAATTTGAAAGCTGTAATGCCTCAAGAACACAACCATCAAGAAACTGGTGCTGCTCCCCAAACTCCAAAACTCAGAAGTAAGGATTAGATACTGCACCGGAAAGCTTTGTCTCTGTGAGCAGGAAGTTGGCCTCTGATTCTGTTCTGCATTAGGAATCCGTGTGAGTTAGTGATCGTCAGTCAGCTACCTGCCAAGGACTGTCAGGATGGTTCATTCCACAGCTTGTGCGGTACAAGAGAGTATAGTAGAATTGTAGTTCTCAACCAAAACTGCATAATAGATACGTTTGTATCTTTGAAAATCTCAGACCAATCAAATGAGAATCTCTGTAGGTGAGACCAGGCATCAGTATTTTTAAAGCTCGCTGAGTAATCACAACTTGCAGCGCACTAAAGGTGTTGAGGATGGAGTAGGCAACTACTCAGAATCACATACTACAACTCATAGTATGTACCTGTTCTCAGGAAAGCAGTCGTATTAACGGGGAGAAAGGGCCTCTGATTCACAAGCTCTAATGGCGTGGGGTGGAGGGCTACCCCCTATCCGGTCAGCTGCTACTTTCTAGGGATATAATCTCATTATACTTTCCAGGAAATAGGGTTATTTGCATCCGTCTCAAAAAGGTGGCTATGACATTGAAATATGTACTCAGGTTACATGGCTCGGTGCCAGGCACTACGCTAAGCATGTGATAGGTTTATTCTATTCTAGATCCTGGAGCAAACTTGAACACATGACACATTCTCTTAACGTATATAATACACATACACATCTTGAGAATTTTTACCATCTTCTGTTTATCTGTCTTCTGCCCTCTCACCTGCTCCAGATGGGAGAAAACTTTCTCCTCTGTCCTGCATTCATCCAACGTCCACGTCTGTGATGGGCGTAGCAAACATGCTTGTCCAAAACTGAATTGATCGTTTTTTTGAGATGCACATACTGCATCTCAAAAAAAAAAAAAATCTTGGAACAAAATCCTTGATGTCCTCTTTATTGCCTCTTCCTTTCAAACCTCAAGGCAAATCCATTTGAAAGCCCTGTAAATCTGGCCTCTCCTCATTTCCCCTCCACTGGTAACACCTGCATTGTTGTGTGGACTGCAAATGAATCTGTGGCCCTGCCTTCCTTATTCCTCTACCATTTCTCAACCAAGAATAACTTCTGAGATGTGAGTCAATTATATAACCTCTCTGCACAAAGCCCTCCACAGTTCCCCTTCTCCAAGTAAAATCCTAAAGCAAAGCCCTCAGAGGTTCCCCATCTCCAAGTAAAATCCTAAAGTGCAATAGCCCAAGGGGCCTTGTTTGATCTGGCACCATCTTACCCATCACCTCATCTCTTACCACCCTCCCTGGTTCACTCTCTCAAAAGCTGGCTGTCTCGATAGTCGGTTTCATGTGAATCCTATAGAACCTCACAGCCTTTGCATGGGCTGTTTCTCTACCTGGTGAGTTCTCACTCCAAATCTCTCAAGGGTTCATTCCCTTCACTGTCTCCAGTCTCCTTCAACCATCATAACTAGCGCCCCCTACTAATTTCCTTTACACCTTGCCCTTCACCCCTTCCTTCTACCTAGAATGCTACATGTGCTACTGTTTCCTTTACTAGAACTGAGCTCTGAGGACAGAGGTTTCTGTTGGCCACTGTTGGATTCTCGGGCACCCAAGAGCATGCCTGGAATCTAGAATGCTTTCAAGCATTTGCTGAACCAGTGAATTAATTTGCTTCCCCAACAGGCTGTGTGGATGTTCCCTCAGTCCTTTAAGTTGCACTGAACTCTCCTCAGCTCTCAGCACCAACAAGAGCCTGATCAGTCTGGATCTGAGTCAGAACACCTTGGGGCACAGTGGAATGAAGATGCTGTGCGAGGCCTTGAGGCTTCAAGCTTGCCCCCTCCGCACCCTCAGGTATGATCTCCTGGTCCTCAGGCGCTTCCTCCATAATAGGCTCTGGGGAGTACACATAACAGGAATTCAGCATTGGGCATCTTTCATAATTTCCAGGCTGCTGTGACACACACCACACAGTGTGTGGCTTAAACAACCAGAACCTATTGGCTCACGGTTTGAGAAGCTAAAAGTTCCAGGCCAAGGTGTCAGCAAGGCCACACTTTCTCCAGGACCTGTAGCATTCTGGTGATGGCCGGCCTCCATCATGTGGCCGTGTCCTGATCTTGGCTTATCCTGTGGCCTTCTAGCTTCTGGCTTCTGTTTCTAAATTTCCTTTCTTTGCAAATCCTCCAGGCACATGAATTAAAAACCCACCCTGATCCAGTTTGGCCACACCTTAATTGATAACGTCTTCCAAAGGTCCATTTCCAAATGGGTTCACACCCACAGGAATAGAGGTTAAGATGTGGGTCTGTCAGTCCCCAACATCAGGTGTGGCCCTTTCTTTGCTGCATCGTGGAAGGGTCCAGGATGAGCTGGGGAGCCCCACAGGAATGTGGGTGAAGACTTGAGCATGTCTTTTGTGGGGGGCACCATTCAATCCAACAGCACCTGTCACTAACATTCCACCTTCATCTACCGATTTTGGGCATCAGATTAATTCTCCCATCAATTCCCTCTGTTGCTTTGGTGGGTAAGATGAATCAAAGAATAGGACCAACATACGATCTACAACCAAAAAGCTGAGTTGATGGCTTATTAAGTGAGGGATAGCTATGGTGGTCAGCCATCTTCTCTAGGAAAATCAAATTGCTGACCTCAAATGGTGCTTGTGCTTTAGGGGGAAGAGTTTGTTCTTGTTCTGTGTTCAGAGGCCTGGCAGATCAACATCGGGCTTAGAACCAAGTTCTCAGGATGTGAAGCTGTCACTGGCTCTCATTTACATGCTTGTTGGGGCAAGTGGTCCTTGAGTTGTTTCCTTGTTACCATGGCTACAAAGAACCATGAGTCTCTAGGGGAGGGGAAGTCTTTATTTTTATTGTGTTAACAAATAAAACTTAACTTGCCTAACCATTAAGTATACAATGCAGTGGCACTAACTATATTCAAATATTGTGCTACCATCACTTCCTTCCATTAACAAAACTTTTATTACTCCAAACAAACTGTACCCATTAATCAAAAACTCCCCTTCCCCCTACTCAACATAGCCCTTGGTAACCTTCAGTCTACTTTCTGTCTCTGAATTTACTTATTCTAGATATTTCATGAGTGAAATCATAAAGTACTTATCCTTTTGTGAATGGCTTATTTCACTCAGCATCATGTCTTCAAGCTTCATCTATGTTGTAGCATATATCAGAACTTCCATAGCTGAATAATCCATTATATGGATATGTCACATTTTATCTGTTTACATCTTTTAAAAATTCTCAGATGACATATTATCAATGAATTTAAATAATCACCATGATATAGAAGAAACATAGATCGTACATTTATTTTAACATGAATCTCAGACACTAAGTCACCTTGCTAGTCAAGAAACATGGACACTAGAGGTTTTGGATTTTCTATTTTTTTTTTCCTATCACCTTTTGTTGTAAGTAAGCTCGCCCACTTTATTGGTGAGTTTTGATCACGACGTACTCCCATCACAAAGACATCCATGGGGCTGTTTCCTTAGACCAGCTGTCAGATATTCTTCCCTGGGTCTTTGAGTCTCTGGTACCTAGAAATGCAGAGATGCCCTGGCCTTGCCCTTTCTAAACTCAGTATTGAACTCCTTAATTCTGTCAGTTTTCCCCAAATCCTTCTAGCAAGCCCTTTAAATTAAAACTATAGTCATTTTCTCTCACTTGCAACTGAAGAACCCTAACATCATACGTCATTCTTAGGACAACACACTTAAGTCTTCTGACGTGATCATCATGTTCTGTTTCCAATTCCTTCAGGGCTTTTGATTGAACATAGATCCACCTGCGAGAATTGCTGCTTTTTTTTCCCCTGCCACTGACCATGACCATCATGAAGAGACTCAATTATAGTTGACCTTGGAGGATCATGTTTAAGATGTCTTGAAGCTATTTGGCCCTTATTTCAGTCACGGTTGTTTTGGTTGCCATCAAGATATCTCAAGCCTAGGGTTGCTTGGGTGAATCTTGAACAACAAAAAACTAGTTAATGAGGTGTACAGTACTGCCAAGACACATGGCAGCTAATCCCCTTGGTCTCTTGTTTTTAATGCATATTTTGCTGTAATTATTTCCCTCTCCCCAACCCCAACTCTCCATATTCACAGTTGAATGTGGCTACCACAAGGTAAACCCTAGAACTGAGGTTGCTGTCGGCTCAAGTCAGATAAATGGTGGTAGGTGGACAGTATCTTTTAGCCAAGAGAAGAAAAGCTGGCCTGACTGTCTTGGTTCAAGTGCATATATCTCATCTATTTAGCTGATACTTCTGGGTCCGCCTGAGTAGAAGCTGTAAAAGTACACTATGAACTAGGTGTGCCTTACAACTACCTGGTATTGGTAGATTCAAAATTTCATTTTTCACTCAAAATATGATAACCATCCAAGCAGCCAACGTCATAGACTCATAGTAGCCCCAAACTAGCATGGTGTTAACCTGTTATCCTTATTCCCTATCAAATCAGTGCGGAGCTCTACTTTGTGGTTTAGCATAATCAAAGGTGGCCCCTGCTCTGTGAAGCCCTAAAACTTGAGGTACTTGAAGTTTGAAATGAATCTCCTCTAACAACGGAGATAAGAAACTTCATTTTATTTATTTGTACCCCAGGTTGAAGATGGACGAATCTGATACTGAGACCCAGAGGGTACTGACGGAGATCAGAGAAAGCAATCCACAATTGAGCATCGACAGTCGGAATCCAGATCCCAGAGAATGCAGGCCTTCCTCTAAGGACTTCCTGTTCTGACTCTCCCAGAGTCGTTCTCCCAACGAGTTATGGTCTTCACGGTCACGGCGAATTTCGTGGGTCCCCTCAGTCATGAGTTAGTTGCTGAGCTACGTAATCTTTTTTTTTTTTCTGCTTGTGAAACATAATATACGCAGAAGTGATAACTTTCAAAGCATGATTTAACAAGTAGTTATAAAGGTAATTTCAAAGAATGTTATGGGTTAAATTTCTCCAGTTTCAGTATTTCCTTATTGTGTAATATAGCATATATATAGAAAGGTAATACCTTTCAAAGTGTGATTTAGCAAGTAGTCATATAAGAAATTTCTAAAACTGTTATGAGTTAAGCACCATAGTTTCCGTTATTTCCTTATGAAATATAGCATATATACAGAAAGGTGGTAACTTTCTAAGTACAATAGAAGAAATTTCAAAGAATGTTATGGGTTGCAGTTCTATATTTTGGTTATTTCTTTCTAGCCTTTTTAATAAGTTAACAACTAAAAAAAATAAAAATTTTAAGAGTTCAGTATTTGTAATTCTTTCTTAAATCCTATCTTGCCTGTTGCTATTCCTTCCTGGTTTATTCCCTTTCTCAGTCTTCAGGGATGGCCACAGTAGGGCAAGCCCAAATCAACTATAGTCCCAAAAATCCTAAAGGACACCCTGGTCCCTGAGACTCTATTAAAGTTTCACTCACTAAGTTTATTTTTCAGAAACTTAAATCCTCCAGAGTGTTCCTAAGCCAGATAAGTCCCAAAACCCAGAGGTAACAGCCTCTTTAAGAACAACCAGATGCAGCCCCTTCCCCATAATGCCGACACCCCTTTTCAGTGTGAACATGTTAGCGTGGCTGTCGTCTTAGCTGCGGTTCTGACTCTGGCTTATAGAAAACACGAGTCACTCAGCCCTGTTATATGGGAAACTTCTGTATCACAGATCTATAAAGAGAAAGGTGAAAGCATTCGGGAGTGAAACTATCTCAATGGGTTCTGACAACTCAAAAAAATAAAAACCTTATTTTTGGAATACTTCAGTTAAAAGAGGTGACAGAAGAGTTTGATCACATTGATTTATCTTTGCCCATCTCATCTCAGCCCAGTTCTGGTATTTCTTGACCTGCCTGAAGAGTATAGGCTGTCCGAGTTTTTCTCCTGCCAATCCTGTAATATTTTGGACTGAGGTGCTTCAATGAAGTACACATCTGTAAGTCAATGTTTGGCTTAATTTTTTAATGATTTCAACTTTACAAAAAAAAATATACAACTTAATGGTATTCCTAGGCCTTCTCCATGTGGCCGCAATATTTCCATGTGACATACAGAATCCCAAAATCCTTAAAACAGTGCCAGTAAGAATTACTGATTTTTAAAAACTTCCCATTTTAACTGTGTATACAATTCAGTGACATTTTTACAACATTGTGTCTTTAGCACTAATTTGTACCCAAGTCAATGACCAAAATGCTTGCTCTTGAACACACACACACACACACACAACTGACTCTTCCTACAACCCAGTGGAGTAGATATTAAATGTGAGAACACAGCTTAGAGGCTGCTGCACATCTGCAGGCTGAAAACTGACCCCGAGGACCCAGGTCCTAGTCTCTGGAATCAGTGAACCTTAACCTTATATGGAAAAAGTCTTTGCAAATATGATTAAGCATCTCTAGAAGAGGGTGTCACCCTGTATTCTCTGATTTGGCCCCATAAATTTGACCTCAAGTGTCCTTACAGGAGGAAGGCAGAGGGAGATTTGACTACAGACCGGTGAGGAGGCCACGGGCAATAGGTAAGGAGAGCCTGACGATGGAGGAGGGGTGTGAATCAAATAGTGCAGCTCCTGATGCCTTCCCTCGGCCTGCTAAGGCAAGTTGTATTTTTTCAGATTAACTCATCATTTATTCATTCATCAAACACTTATTAAATGTCTGCTTGGCCCCCCCACACACACTTCACTGTACAGGTGGTGTGATAACTCCAAGGGGTGCCATTTATAGTCACAATCATACACCATTTCTATGTTCATTATCAATTTTTGTATCAGATGGCAGTAAAGGGTCCAGAGGAATGGGTGGCTTTTTTTTTGAGCTTTCACAAAGGCGTTCCGTGAGCCAACATCAGGCTGGCATTTAATATTGCTAAACCTCAGATAGACCTACAACTAGGGTAAGCACAGTGTGGACATAAGGGCCAAATCTGGTACAGAAAGGACACTGAGAAGGAGCAAGCAGGGTGGTGGGAAGAGTGTTCCATGAGTGGTGTCACAGAAGGCAAAGATTCAGAGAATTTCCAGAACACAGAAGTGACTGATTTCTCTGTTTCCTGAGATCAAAACTGCTTGATGGATGCATCCCCTTCTCTGGGTGGGGTCCTTGCCCCGGAGCCAAGTGAGACCACACCAAGAAGTCAAGGGTGGCCTCCTTTTCTGTCCCAGGAGCAGCACAGCCTTGCTGGGCTCACCTCACAAACAGAGCCAAAGTTCCCACCATCCCTGGCATTTACATCACCCAGGAGGACATAAATCTGGTTCCTTGGTGGATTCTCCTCCTCTACAGACAGGCCCCCCACCTCCATCTGAGAAGACCTGGAGCTCTGAGATGCTCCCTGCACCCCAAAGGGCCATCACATGGCCGGACAAGACCGAAAGGGTGGGTTTGAGCAGGGATCTGGGTGGGAAAAAGCCTTAGGATTAGAAGCCCTCTTGGCCCCTCTCAAACTATGTGGCTGGATCCAGGTTCATAGAAGGAGAAATCTAAACCCCAGTCCCAAACACTCAACTGAAATCCTAGGTGCATGGGGTTGACTAGTGCCCACACCCCCAGAATTCCTAGGGCCTTTGCATGTGAAATTAGTTAAGGTCATCCTGGATTCAGGTGAGCCCTAAATCCAATGACAGGTGTCCTTACAAGAAGGCATGCACAGACACAGAGAAGGCCTTGTGACAGTGGAGGCAGGTATTGGAGTGATGTGTCTGTAAGCCAAGGAACACCGAGGGTCACCAGCAATCCCCAGAAGCCAGGAGGGGGCACAGAGCAGACTGTCACTCAGAGCCTCCAGAAGGAACCAACCCTGCCGACACCTGATTTTGCATATGTGTGACTTCCAGAACCATAACATGGTAACTGTTGTTTTAAACCATCCCTAGGAAACCAATACACTAGGAAAACACCCCAGAATTTGTAGGATTTGGTCCTATCTGTACCACCAAACCCATCTACACCCACTCTTTCCCCTGGCTCAGTTTGTATCATGGTGCTGTAGAAAGCTCTGCACAGAGGAAGTGGAGAATTAGGACAGCATCATCGATAGAAACTTAGGATAGTTACATTTTTTAATTGAGGTGAAATTCACAACATAAAGTTAACCATTTTAAAGTATACAATTCAGGGGCATCAAGTACATTCACAACATTGTGAAACCATCACCTATCTAATTCCAAACCACTTTCATCACTCCCAAAGGAGACCCCATACCCATTAAGCTGTCACTCTCTATTCTCCCCTCTTCACAGCCCCTAGCAACCACCATCCTGCTTTCCATCTCTCTGGATTTACCTATTCTGGATATTTCTTGTAAATGGAATCATACAATATGTGGCCTTTTGGTCTGGCTTCTTTCACTTAGTGTGATG
>PVKY010005600.1:0-17148 GCA_004027775.1 Bradypus variegatus
CCAAGTGAAAGTCTTTGTATGGAAAGTCGGGGGTATCTTTGTCTTACACGGGGCTGGATTACAAATACTGTTGGTGGCTGTGGCTGACATTTGTTGGGGGTGTTTTCTGTGTCTCAGATTTGTGTCTGAAGTGGCGGACCCTCCCCTTCCAGCTGAGTTCTGTGGAAAAAGATTACCCTGATACCTGGGTTTGCTCCATGAATCCTGATCCGGAGCAGGACCGGTGAGCACTTTCTCTTAAAAGGGAATTGTGGGTCCTTTTTTCCCTTCCCCAATGTTCTCTTTACTCTTTGCATATATGACACACTGTATAACTAGTGAGCATATTAGTCACTATGTTTCGTAAGGGCAGGGCCCGTATCCTTACATTTCTGTCTTGCTGCACATAGTAGATGCCCAGGAAATAAGAATAGGTGGGTGTCCTTAGTGACTATTAATTCCATGCATTTTGGAATTCTGAGATGGTTGCTCTTGCAGGAGACAGTAGGGGTTGGCTGAGGAGGAAGGCCTCTGCCCTACTTGTAGCCCTGCTTTGCCCTGGCCTCCCTAGCACCTTCTCTCTGCAGGTGTGAGGCTTCTGAGCAGAAGCAGAAAGTTCCCCTGGGGACATTTAAAAAGGACCTGAAGACACAGGAAGAGAAGCAGAAGCAGCTGACAGAGAAAATCCGCCAGCAGCAGGAGAAGCTAGAGGCTCTTCAGGTGTGTGGATCCTGGGCCAGCTTTGTTGGGTCTTCCCAGAACAGGAACCTTCCCTGGCTATCATGTTCCCTCACCCTCCACTCATCCTTGTGTGCTTGCCAAGCAAAGATTTCTAACCCCAACCTCCAGGTCCAGGCACACTGTTTTTCAAATACGCCTTATTCTTAAAACAAAACATTATATTACCAAGTGGTCCAATTCATTTAAAACATTAAAAAATGCCAGAAAATAAAAATTCTACCGGGAACGGTGACCACCTTTAATGTTTTGTAATATATCTTTCCAACTTTTCATTGAATACCTATTTACATATAAACAAGTATGTTTTTAATAGAAACACAGAGTATACCATATGTATATGCATACATATATATGTGTTTTTTAAGTGCATAATTATTTTCTTGAGATAATTTTCTGAAGTGAAATTGAAAGAAATAAAAAGTTTTGAAAATTCTTTGGCTTTTTATAACTCCAAATGATCCTTCAAAAGATACATTAATTTATATTTTTTAACAGCACATATGGTAAATTTTAAAAGTTCTTGCCAATGCAAACAACGCATTTTGTAATTTGAATTTCTTTTATATTTCTAAGATGGAACATTTTTTTTAATGTCCATTTATGTTTCTTTTAGAATTATTTATTCACTTACATTTCTATTGGGGTGTTTATATTTTCTTAATTGATTTGTTTTTAAAAATAATGTTTGTTTACCCTTTATTATATTTATTACAAATCTCTCTGCTTTTCTGGCTTCTCTGTTTGTGAGATACAGAACATCATAAGTGTGCCTCCCCATTGGCCAACTCCCCCTTGTACTTTCTGGCTTCATCTATGCTGTCCCCCCAACTGTAAGGTCTTTCCCACCTTTTTTGGCTATTCCTTTGCTAGGAATTCAGTTCATTTACCCTTTCCCTCAGTCTCTCAATTGTTGGATTAATTACGTTGTTGTGTAATTTGCCAGTGGTTTAGTGTGTATGTATTTTTGTCTCCCCAATAAAGGTGGGAGGATATAAAAGTAGGACTGTGGCTCAGGTTTTCTTTTTAATTTGCCAGTAGTCCCCAGACACATAGTAGGCATCCAAAAAGTTTGTTGAATGTACCAAGATGTGCACACAACCTCATCATCTTGTTTGCCTTGCAGAAAACCACACCCATTCGCTCCCAAGCTGACTTGAAGAAGCTACCCTTGGAAGTGACCACCAGACCTTCCACTGAAGTAAATCCCAGGGATGTGGGGAGGGGCTTTGCCTTGGTGTCTCATGATAGGCTCAGTGATCTCACTCTCTCTGGGCCTTTTTTAGGAACCTGTACGGAGACCACAGCGTCCTCGGTCACCCCCTTTACCTGCTGTGATCAGGAATGCTCAAATCAGACCTCCTCCCCCACAAGTTCTCAAACCAACCTGCCAGCTCCGAAAGGCTCCTGTCATCAGCACTGCCCCCAAACCTCCTATCTTGGCAGCCCGGGAGGTGGCCAGTACTTCCAGGCTGCTCCAGCCACCTGAGGTACCCCGAAAGCCTATTCACACTCCAGTTAAGATTGTGCCCCGTCTTACCCCTATGGTGCAGCCACCATCACCATCTCTACTGCTGAACTCCAAGAACCTTCGTGAGGTCCCTGCCCCCAGGGCCATCAAGACTCCAGTGGTCAAGAAGCCAGAGCTGCCTAATAAAGTGTCTCTGGTGAGATGATTTTCCTCCTCCATCCCATCAGCCCATCCTCAGTGGTACAGGAGTGGAGTCATGTGGTGTCAAAACCGTACTGGGGGCACCTTAGATTACCCAGTCTAGAGCTTCCCTGCTGCTTGTGAGGGGAGGAAGCCTAGATGGCCGACAGGACTTGCTCGGAGATCCAGGCAGGCTAAGTTTATGTATGGGGGGTGAATTAAGAGAGTCCCTCCATAATAGTCTTGAGTCTGCCTGAACCCATGCCTTTGAGCAAAGATCTTCATGAGCAGAGGCCAGGAGGTTGTGTACTGAGTAATGTTGGGGAGAGTTCATCCTTGGTGGGGATTGAGGGCGTATCAGCCCCTCTCTGAAAAGCTCCTGTAGGGCAGAAGAAATTACCTCAGGGGCTGAATGGAACCCCTACATTCCCACTCTCCCCTTGCTCCAGGCTACCCCTAGCCAGAAGCGGAGTCTTGGGGTCTCTGATGAGGAAGATGCTGAAGAAGAGACTGAGAAGAAGAAGGAGAGGTCCAAGAGGGGCAAGTTTGCTGTGAAGGAGGAAAAGAAAGACTCAAATGAGGTAGGGAGCAGAGATGAGGTTCTTGGAGCCCTTCCTTTCCCAGGTTCTCCATCTTCTCCCTACACCCACCTGGGGTCTGAACCAATCCACGTTTATGTTCTGTGACATGAGCCTTCCCAGAAGTCTGGGTGATAGATGACTGGAAACATGGTGTCAGGGAGGATGTTGAATGAGACTGGTTTCTGGCTCTAATCACAGGGCCTCCCACTGGTGACTGTTCATGATGTGCCAGAAGTCACACTGATGTGGATTGGTGGGCTTGAAATCATTTGCTTCCCTGAGTCTGTAACATTCTGTCCCCTGGCTGCTGTCTTGTTTATAATGGTGGTAGAGGGGTAATACCTAGGATAGTGATTTTAGAGAGTGGTGCTTAGTGAGGCAGTGACTTAAACTGCAGTATAAAAAGACCTGGAGGTGACAGCCAGTGATGCCAGGTGGGCAATAATGTAAAAGTCTACGCTTCCCAGAGGATGGGGATGCCTATGACAGACTTTGTTCTTGCAGCTGTCAGACAGTGCTGGGGAAGAGGACTCAGATGACCTCAAGAGGGCTCAGAAAGGTGAGTTGGGGCAGGTACCTAGCAGCTGGCCTGTGGTGGGATTGGGAGTTGGAGCCTTTTAGTAAGCAGTAGCTTTACCCTGAAGGCTTCTGGAGTCTTTTCTGGGTCGGGACTCTTGTGCAGCAGTGGTTCCAAGTCTAACCTTGAGAAGAATTCTGAAGATAGTGCACCTTCGTGTTTATTTTTAGCACCAGTTCCTTGGCGTTTACCTCTGGCAGTCACTGATCCTGCTGCTTGTTGGCACCCTCATGACAGAGGTGGGGAAGGAGCCCTGGGTGGCTGGGCTTTGTGTCCGGGGTGGAGTGGGGGCAAGCACCTAGGGGTCTTATCCCTCAGCACCACTGGGCTACCTTTCTCAAGGTAGCCCTGACTGAGCGGGGGCCTTTAGTCTTGATTTCTGACTTACACCCCTTTCTCAGATAAAGGGCTGCATGTGGAGGTACGTGTAAACAGGGAGTGGTACACAGGCCGTGTCACAGCTGTGGAGGTGGGCAAGCATGTGGTACGGTGGAAGGTGAAGTTTGACTATGTGCCCACGGACAGCACACCAAGAGACCGCTGGTAACGCACCCTCTGGGAAGCAGGGTGTCGAGGGAAGGAGGTGGGGGCAGGGGGCGGGGGGGCGATGGTTCCCGGAAGGTCTCCCCAGCCCTTCTGCAGGCAGCTCATCCTGGGAGCTGACACATGGCTGTGTCTTCCATAGGGTGGAAAAAGGCAGTGAGGATGTGCGGCTTATGAAGCCCCCTTCTCCAGAGTATCAGAGCCCTGACACGCAGCAGGAGGGTGGTGAGGAGGAGGAGGTGGTGTTGGCCCAGAAGCCCGTAGCCCAGGCGGAGCCCTCCACTTCTGACTGCGTCCGCATCGAGCCTGACACCACCGCCCCGAGCACCAAGCATGAGACCATTGAGCTGCTTGTTCAGATCCTCCGGTGAGTGTGTCTTCCCCTTCCCAGGCCAGCAACTGCTCTCCAGCACTCTCTGTACTTTTCTGAATTCCTGTCCCTGCCCTTTTTCTTGCTTAGGAACTGTTTACGGTATTTCCTGCCTCCAAGTTTTCCCATCTCCAAGAAGGAGCTGAGTTCTATGAATTCACATGAGCTAATAACATTTCCTCTGGTGAGTTGGACTTGACCTTGGGTTTTGCACTGGGCCTCTCCCTCCATGGCCACCTCACAATTGTGTGCCCTTCCTCAGCCAGCTTCCCTCTTTTCTGTTACCATCTTGGTGGAATTCATATTTGTTGTCTTTAGCAGTCAACTGAGAGAAGGGGAGAGGAGACTTAGTGTTGTGGAGAAAGAGGTGGCTCAGCTGACTATGACTGGTATGCAGAGCGCCAGTCTCATCCCACATAAGTTGCTGGAGGCTGAGTCCACAGGTAGGGACAGCAGGCCTGGTCTGACGTTTTACATCCCTTCTCTACCCAGCAGAAGGAGTAAACGTGTCACATGCAGCTTAGGCAGCGAAGAGCTTAGGTTCAGAGTTCCTAAAACTTGTTTCTCAGAGAGAGGGAGGTATAGAGAAATTTGTGAGTGTGAAAGTAGGCACTGGGTCTCATTTAACACAGCAAGTGTTGATGTCGCGCCTCTCCCGAGCAGGCCCTCTGTGGGATCACATAGTGAACTGGAAAAGAGAATCCTCCCTCCAAGCAGCTAAAGTTTCAGTAAACTGAATTGTTTCCAATAGCTAGGCCTGAGGCAGAGAGCAGGAAGTGCTGTGGAAGTGGGCAGGAGGGGCACGACCCAGAATGAAGAAAGGGTGAACTTGGCAAGTGCTCATGTGTGTGAGTGAAGGGGGGCAGTGTTTGAGGCAGAAGGGCTTTCTGAACCAAGGTGCAGAGGGGTGAAAGGGCAAGTCAAGGCAGCAGTCTTTGTTGTAGGACATGTAAGGTGGAAGGGATCCAAGAGCCAGGATATATGATGCATCCTGAGTGTCAGGTTTAAGGCAGAGACTTAAACTCTGAAAAGAAGGTCCAGGGAAAGGTTTTGAGCTGAGGGAATTGATAGGGATCAATGACTTTTTCGTTGGGGCTAATTAGCATGTATTATACACAAAGCCACAATTGCTCAACTCTACCATTATAGTGCAAAAGTAGCCCTAGACAGTATATAAAGGATTGGATGTGGCTGTGTTCCAATAAAGCTTTATTTACAAAAACAGGCAGTGGGCTGATAAGGGCCCATGGGTAATTTTGGTAGCAGTCTGGGTAGGATAGCGGATGGGAGACAGAGTCAGGGGGCTGGTGCAATTGTGGAAGGTAGAGTAGGGGGAATAGGAATGGGAACTAGAGTGGTGGGAGTGGGCTGCCAGGAGCAAGGGCCATTTCAGATGTCTTTGACTATAGGCAAGTAGGGTCAGAGACGGAGGCCACATGCTACCCTGTGTCTCAGGCCTGTGGGAATTGGAGGTTATGACAAAGCTCTTAACTGGGAGAGAGAACACAGCTATGGGTAAAGAATATGAGATTTGATTGTATTGTGCTGCAGTGGTACATTTCTGGTGATGTCCAGTAGGCAGGTGGAGATTAGGGACTAGTGTTCAGGAGAATGGGGATGAGGTAGGGACGTAAGGGCTGGAGATGGGGGATCTGGGAGTCATGTGCATCAAGTGGGATATTTGTATGGTAGGAATAGCTTAGTTTTCCAGGGAAATGTTTCTAGAGAGAAGAGGACTTGAATAGAAACTGCTAGCATAGCATGTCTAGGATGTGGGCCCTTATGTGGCAGCTATGTACTTGATGAAGTTTGCCAAAGAGGAAAACATGGAGAGAGGTTTATCTCCAGTCTACTTTAAAAAAATGAAATGAGGCAAGGAACTGAAGAAAAGAAACTAAGGTTCAGAGAAGTGAAAAGTCTTTGTTAAGTGATGAAACCTGCTTTTGAACCCAGGTACTTCCTTAAAGACTTGGCTACTATGTGTGTTGATGCTTTGCTCCTCCCCATGAAATGAAAAGGGATGGGTAGCGTGCTAGGGAGCTAGAAGGCAGAACTCCTCACGGCTTCTTCACAAGAAAGCTCCTTGCTTCGGCTTTTGCCCTTGTTTAGGCTGCAGGAGCTTTCTGCAGATCCCAGGAGGAAAAACTGGCTGACAGGGCCAGGTCTGCCTGGCATGATCTTGTCAAAGATGTTGCTTTTGGCTTAAGATTGTTGCCAAACTCAGAGCAACTGCTCGGTACAGCGGGACCTGTGCAGTGGGCTCGACTGGACAGACCAAGCAAAGTCAGTATGAGTGTCTGAGTCTAAAAATGGTTAGCATATTAGCTTATTTTTGTAAAATGAGGTATTCCAGTGCATCAACCTGGTCCTCCTAATTATAACGTGTAAAATAAATTCAACCTTTATTTTTTTAGCATTAGGGACACAATAGAGTCTAATAATATTCATTATGTCCTTATTAGTCTGTAAATGATCATCCTTTCCCCATCTTGCCAGACCAGAAGTTCCATAAAGCCCTCAGAGGCCCTGCAAATATTAGATTCAAATGTTGGTTATATGTTTTTATTTAAAAAATTAATGTATCTTTATGTAAGTCTATAATTATCACAATAAAAAATTAAGACCGTAACAAAATAATAATATAAACTACAGCACCCTCAAGATGTATACTGAATTTAATACTTTGGAGCCTGCTTGAACATTTATTTTGGGCTGCTTGGGTAATTATCTTTTCTCTAGAACTTGAAAATGAAGTTTTCCCTGCCATCTTGTTTATAGGATATTCTAGATTGTAAGGTGATGATAGTTAAATATTTGCTGGTAAAAGATTTTAAAAACAGCAGTTAGGAGTGTGTCAGTAATTGGTAGCTTATACATGCATATAAGAAGTAAGTAAAAGCTACAGTAGAGAAGACTGCAGCGGTCAGCCAAGAACTGCTTATTGTGGGTTTGTGTCCATCTAAATGGCCTTTCACGCTTATTGATTTAGGAGTACATGATATAAATTTGAACTTAGGATATAAATTTAACGTAGACTGGTACTACTTAAGTTGTTTTTTAAACTGAAATTCCATGTAACGTTTCATTTGAAGAAAGTTTTTCTGCCGCTTAAAAGTTTTAAAAGCCACATTTCAAGAGAAACTGCTAAGTATCATTATGACACAGTCCCCACCCCACCCCACTCCTGCCTGGAAGTTTTAGTAAAAAGTTCTGGTGCTGCAAAAAATATATACTCCATAAAAGTGAAGCCTGTCTGCTGTTGGTGCATGCTTGATAAATATTTGTGGAAGAGAACCAACTTTAGTTCTGACATTGTTGGTTGTCACTTGGAAATGGATTGCTGAAAGGGCTTTAATGAACTGATACAAGTAGAGTGACTCTATTAGCTGGCCTTCATGTGCCACCTGGAACCAGAATCACCCCTCCTGGTGACTTAAGGCTTGCTGTCTGCCAAAGCCCTTTGCTGAGCACTTCATGGGTGATCTTGTCTTTGTCTCAGAGTAGGCCCACAAGGCATTATTCTTAGGTGTGCCTGTTTTCTAGATGAGGAATCCAGAGTGATGGGCATGAAGCCACGCAGTGTTTTCAAATCAAGGTCTCTCTATGACAGGGCTTGCCCCTTGTGTCTGAGATGCCCCTTTGGTCCAGCTGTCCAGTGCTGAGCTGGTTGGGGACTCTGGTGCCCATCAGAAGGGCTCTGTGAGCTCATGCGCTTACCCTTTGCTTCCCTCAACAGAAAGAGTACTTCAAGCAATATGAAGTAGGGCTCCAGAATCTGTGCCACTCCTACCAGAGCCGTGCTGACTCACGGGCCAAAGCTTCTGAGGAAAGCCTGCGTACCTCTGAGAAGAAGCTCCGTGAAACAGAGGAGAAGTTGCAGAAGCTGAGAACCAACATTGTGGCATTGCTGCAAAAGGTGCAGGAGGTGAGCCAGGCAGCCCATCCTTGTGGCTGTACCACTTGTGTCTTGGGCCCTGGGCCCCTCCTGTCTCTTCCTCCCCAGTCAGAGGCATCTGATTCCCAGGAGGGCTTGAGGTAGGGTGGCTACCCAGGCCTCACCCCAGGCAGACCCACGGAATCAGACCTTTGCTGTTGTTTAGATGATTCTGATATACAGCATGGCTTGGGAACCCTCTAAAACCATAAAACAAAAGCTCCAGTTTTTCCAGATGCCACCTAGATGGGATTGGGTAGTCCAGGAGCAAGGAGTGCCCTGCAGGCTCTTAGTCCTCCATCCAGGCAATAAACACTGAAGGCCTGCTCTTTGGATGTGAACAAGATAGGCCAGATAGGGCTCCCGCTCTTACAGTCCTCCAGTCTGATGTAGGAGATTGAGAATCACAGAGAGTGGCAAATGATACGAAGTAAATACAATGTGACAGACAGAAAATGGGGGAGGCCACTTTACTAGGGTGTTCAGGGGAGGTCTTTCTGAGTTGATGTTTGAGCTGAGATCAGAAGCCAACCCTGCAAAGAACTAGGGGAGAGTGAGTGCTCCTGGCTGAGGGGAGAGCAGGGTCAGAGGCTTGCAGCAGGGACTCGTGGGTTGTGAAAAGGACAAGACCCAGGCTCCACAGTCTGGGTCTATGTGAGCGATCAGAAGTCATTGGAAGGTGTGACCTGATCCAGTGTGCCATCTAAGAAATTTACTCTGTTGGAGGAGGGGCTGGTGGGGAATCCAGTGAGGAGGTCTCATGGTTGTCTGGGTGAGAGATACCCAGTGGCCTAGTCCCCAGGTGGTGGCAGTGAGAAGGAAGAGAAGCAGGCAGATTTGTAATATTTGAAGGAAAGGGAGGAATCAAGGGTACAGTTTCTGGTTTTGGGGGTGGTGGGAAGCTGCTACCCTGTATTGAGAAAGGAGTAGCTAAGGTGGAATAGCAGTTGAGCTGTTTTGAATGTATTGAATCTGAGAAGCCTGCAACACATTGAAGGAGGTGGGGAACTTGGGGTACAGGTGGAGCTGGAACAAGAAATCTGGGAGTCATCTGTGTGTGCATAATGGATGTAGAGGGGGGAGAATGATCAAGATGGGCCTGAAGCCTGAGAGCCTAGGAGGAGTTGGGGGAAGAGAAGGGGCTCTGGGCTCAGGCCCAGGAGTAGGGATAAGGGTGGAGAGATGCGCCCCGCCCCCCACCTTTGGCCTCCATCTGACCGCTGCCTCACTCTATTCCAGGACATAGACATCAATACAGATGACGAGCTGGATGCCTACATCGAGGACCTGATCACCAAGGGGGACTAAGGGGCTTGGAGCCAGCAAGGGTGGGCAAGGTATCCGCTCCCCTGTGCCACCTGCCCTTGAGGCAGCAGCTCCTGGAGGGTGGTGTTTCATTTATGGGTTGGTGGACTTACCTTGATTTGGCTCACATGGGACACTTGTGCTTTTGGAGGGAAAGATACTTCCAATCTGCAAATCTTTCTCCCTAAATTTATAAATATTTATTTTTAAAAAAACCATGATACTGTGCCTGTTGTGAGACCAACCATATTTTTTGGTGCCTCTTGGGCAAAGGACAGAGAACCTTTCCTCTTTGGCCATCCCAGGAGTGTGTGAGATGCTTCTCTTGGCCCCTAGCCGCTCGAGAGAGTGGCTAGAACAGTGCCATCCTGAAGCTGAAGGGGCAGGGCTGGTTTCTGCCCTAGAGGATTAACAATGTTGGGATCTAAGGGATGGGAGTGGTGGTTCCTGCCCTGGGGGCTCTGGGGACCCATGGGCGTTATGTGTCAGGAAAAGGTGGAGGTGTTGGAGGGCTCTTCCTTTCTGGCAGCTCCCCTATCTTAGATTAGCTATGTCTGAGTCTGCAGTCAGCCTGGCAGCTGTCAGGGTCTGTTTTGGCAATGGCTTTGTCCAAACCAGCTGGAGGAAGAAAGATCCTTCCCTCTCAACATTTCCTTGGCTAAAGCAGCTATTTCCTCATCAAGTGAGTTCCCACCTCACTTGAGTCCAGGTTGAAAGCAAGCAGATCCAGCCCTGGTCACATCTCTGACCTAGGTAGTACACCAAATGTTTGAATTTGAAAGGATTCCTTTGAAGCAAGGGCCTCATGTGTGAAAGAGCCCCTGGTGCTGATTTGGTGGAGGCCTCCATCAGTGGGTATGGTAAGGTTCTGAAAGGGTAGCTGTCTGCCTCACCTGGTGCAGATTCATCTAGGGAGCCTGCTGCTTTTTTACTGCTTCCCCTCTCAGGCCTTGCCACATCCACTCAAGGTCCCTGCTCTGGGGCAGAGTAGAGCCACTGAGCGCCCCTGGCCCACAGGTGCAGAAGGTGGGCTACAGGAACTACAAAGGCAGCCCTGCAGGAGGCACATCCTGCCTTCCTGGGGGAGGGCTGTCCCTGTGCAACCACAGAACACAACTGGGTTCTTCAAGCAACTTTTCTCAGGTCAAGGGCAAGAGTTGCTGAGTCTTCTCTTCAGTGGCCGTTAGAAGAGTTCTGGTTCAGTTTCTTCCAATTCTCCCCTCCAACCCCACACACACTCTTTTGGGGCCTCTGGATTTTCTGAAAGCACAAGAAATATGGGCTTAAACCATTGGTCTATTTTCCTCTTTTGGTGTGTTTTGGCATTTAGTTAACCCAGGTCAGCAGTGGCCCACCATGCGGCTCTGAAATCTGCAAACAGTTGGTAGCATTGGTGAGGAAAGCTGGCCCACTTGAATCGGCAGTCTTTCTCCACTTAAGGACATGGCCAGAAGTGCCTGTGATTCTTGTGGCTTTTGGGCTTCCAAATCACATCCCTGGGAGAGGGTTGTGTGGAGACACCCTGGCTTCTTCCTCCGAAGATTCTTGAAGGATCTTGAGGTTTCTTGAGCTGATGATGTCCCCCCCCCACCCATCTAGTTCTCTCTGTTCATCCCAGGCTGCATGCAGTCCATTTTTTCTCCCAGGCCTACTGTTTTAATCGAAAAGTAAATTGGTTCTGCACTTTTATCAGAGGGTAATACTCTCAAAAGTTTTCTATTTACATACCTGTAATCAACATGCAATACTATAAACTACTGGTGATTCTCTTGAACTCAGTCTCTTTACTTCTCTCTCATTATTAAAATACAGTATGTTCCTCCTTTTCATTTACAGTTTTTTAAACTGTCTTCAGTTTCTTCCTCATCTCCACCAACTTCATTGTTTTGTCTTCAGCATCCTTAACACCCACAGAAACTAATCACTGCATTCCTTAAATATTTTATCTTCAGTTTCTGGATGTGTCCAGTCTGCATTTTAATCCAGCGACAGCAGTGCTGACTGCAGCCTGTTTCCCAGGCAGAGATCTTGCCACCCTGCTTGGTGTCCTTCCTTTACCTGTTACTGGGTAGCGTCCGCACTGGGAAGGCTCTGAGTTGTCTGAAGACTCGAGAGTGCAATAGTCTGGCTGACAGTGGCAGGGCAGTCCTTAGACAAGGCTTCAGGGGGGTGAATGAGCGCAGTAACCCTTGTTTTTAAGGAAAGGGAAAGATGGGGACTTTCTTTAGGTTTTGTACAAGTGATGCGCACACATGGTAAAATTCCAAACAGTATAAAAAGTTGGACCATGGAAAGTAACTCCCTCCTTCCACCCATGTTTCCCAGTCTCTTCCCTGGAGAGTGTAACCATCCCAAGCACAAAAACACATGTCCACCTACGCTGTTTCTGTTTCATAGTAGCCCATACTTATGTGTTTACTTTATTCTTTTGAACAACCACATAGCATTTCACTGTCTTGATGTATTGTCATTTAACAGTTCCCTATTGAACTTACGAGTTGTTTGTGACATTTCATTGTGAAAAATGCCATGATGAGCATCTGCATGATGTGTTTATTAACTTGGATCTGTATATAAGGTAAATTTCAAAAGAGAAAGCAGCTGTGTCAGAGAGGGTGGGTGTGTTAAAACTTCTGAGATATATTCTCACACTGCCTTCCAGAAAAGATTGTTTGAATTAACAGCTACCAACATTGTATCTCCCACCTCCAGCCCCCCTTAATTATCTTAATTATCTACTAATCTGAAAGGTGAAAACAGATTTTTAAACTGATTTAATTTGATCGTGAATGTGTTCAGCCAGTTGTGTTTCTCTTTCTGTACAGGACCTCTGGCTCTAAGTCATTTTTTGGTTAGGAACTCTTGTAAATCAGATGAAAAACAAGTGATCAAATCTTCTAAAATGTTCACCTCACACAGTGCCCCGATTAAAAGCCTCAGTATAGATGCTGTCTCTTGCCAGGTCAGGACATGGGTATATCAGAATCTCCAGGGGGAGACAGTAACATTTTTGTTCACCAAAGGAAGACATGGGTTAATAGCTGGCTGAATGAATCTTCTCTGGCTGCTTCTTCATATGTATGAGTGACTTTGCATTCTGCCTCAGAAGCTCCTCTCTTGCTGGGTTTAGTTCCCTGTGTCTACATGACTCTCAGACCTGTAGCTCAAACAGTCTTGGCCAAGAGTTCACAGATCTAAGAACCAGTCTCAAGCCCCACACTTCTTTACCATTTACACAGAACACAAGGCCTGGCCTGAGCAGGCTATCTGTCCACTGGCTACTTGTCCCTGTTACAGCTGGGCCAGGCTTTAAGAGACTCATTTGTAGTTGCCAAGGTGCCTGAAACACCCTCTAAATTCCACTGGAGAATTCTGGCCTTTGTTGGGGAATGGAACCTCTGAGGCTCCCTTGGAACAGTTCTCCGAGGAGATGAACAGCCACCAGCTCTGGCACAGGCAGCCACTCTTCAGGGGAGCATGTCTTCTCTGCTGCTAGCTCTCAGCCCTCCTAGGGGGCACCCTCTCATGGTGAACAGGACACACGACGAGGGAAGGCCCAGCAAGGCATATCCCACTCAGCAATCAGCTAAAACTTGACCTTGTTTTTCAGTCTGGCCATTTTCACTGGATCATTTGCATTGTGCCAGGTCCAATTAGGGTCCTGCAGGAATTTCCTTCCAACTTAGGAGGCCTCAGACAAATCACTGCCCACCCTGGCTCCCCTTCCCTCCCCTAAAATAAAGGAAATGGACAGTGGTTTTAGCCAGAACTAATTCACCGGAAGTTAATCCTGAAGCCCATACAGAAAACCGATAACGCTGGGGCTACTCCAGTAGAAGTTAGATGGAGGCACAGAACCCCTTGCTGCCTCACCTCTGCAATCCGGCTGAGACATCTCAATGGAAAAAATTGTTTCAGCTCGCCGCCCCCCCCACCAATTCACTGATACAGTCCTCTACCTGAGGATCTTCAGCTGCTTTGTGGAGAGCCCCAACCTCTCCGACAGTACTACTGTAGGTGTCAGTATGCCCTTGAATGAGGGAGGGTGGGTCCAAGCTGCTGCCTTTCGGGGACCTCCTGGGCCTCAGCAGCTGCTGGGCAACGCCTGGGAGGTGAGGGAAGTTCACACCGGTGGGGCAAACATGGACCACCGAGAGGGGAAAGATCCACAGATACTCACTTCCTCTCTGGACTGAGATCTCTGGGGCCCTCTCCTGCTGGAGCAGCCACAGGATTCTTAGGAAGCTGTGCCCAGCAGCACTCCTCCTTCACAACTGAAGCTCTGAGCTCTCATCTTTTACTTTTACCCCAGAGCCCCACCATTTAAACTAAGCTGTCAGGAGGTGGGTTTGGGGCACTGGGATGGGGGCGGGTGGTGGTGAAACTCTACGCAAGGGACTTTTCGGACGCCCCACGCGGAAAACACCGACTACCACAGTACAGCACGGCCCGAAGGCAGGCTGTTAAATTCTCACCTGGTCCGGAGAACGCAGCCAGTGCCCAGGGTTCGGCCATCTCTCTCCAGGGGCCTGGGAGCGGTCAACGCTCAAACCAGCCGGGACGCAGACCGTTCACCCGGCCGCAACGGTTGTCCGGGAGAGCGCCGCCCGCCCAGCGCTTCTCGGAGACCCCTCGAGGCTGCCGCGCAACGGCGCCTGCGAGCTGCTGCGGCGCTCACGGTACGAAAGGCATCTGCAGCAGGTGCTAGGTAGGTACCCTAGCAGGGGTGGCGGAAGGGCACGGCCACCGGTCCCGGGGGCGCGAGGCCCAGCACAGGGTCCAGATGTCGGGGTCCTAGCGGCCCCGCGGGGGCGGCGGCCTCAGGGGTCCCTTCACGTTGCAGGGGTGTTCTCAAGGGCGAGGAAAGGCTAGGGGTCCAGCAGCCTGCCCACACCCCTTTCAGAAAAGCCGGAAATTATTTTGAGGGGCAGCTGCCTATTAATGCAGATGAAGCAGGATTCCCCAGTTGTTTCCAACTTGTCATTCCTGAAAATATTTTTGGTGCATATGTCCTTATAGTCTGCAAGGGAGAGGACCTTGAAAGAAAGTTGGATGTTTTACATTTTTGACTAGCGATCTCCAGGTGATTTTCCTTGAAGCTTCAGTATGGTGCCCAGCTGGGCGGCCTCTCCTGGGCAGCGGATGCCAGCCAGAGAAGCAGAGCACCAGAGACCCCTTGGGTCTCCTCTTTTGTGAATAATCTGTTCACACCTTTGGCACATAAACTACTGGGTTGTTTGTCCTTTTGGCTTGGTTTATGGTGTTGCTGGAAAGAAACATTTTCCAGTTTTGGGGTTTCCTATCATTCTTAACAAAATCCACTCCTTATTCCCACAAACATTCTTTTTCATTTTGTTGCAGTGTTTCTTATTTTTTTGTGTCAGCCTCAGGTCCGTTTGGAATATATTTTAATATAAGCAGTAAGGCAGGAGTCAAGCTTTGGTGTTTTTTGTTGTTTTGTTCCTACCCAGATGGAAATCACTTCTATCAGCCCCATTTATTAAATAATGAACTACTCTGGTCATTATTTATATTCTACTTCATTCTTTCTCTCTGAACTCTGCCTCTTCTATTGGTTTATTCATCTACAGCTGGAGCCAAAACCATGTTTTAAATTCAGTGGCTTTATATTCATTTGTTTGCTCCTTCAGCTAAGAAGTGCATGTAGCGTACCTACTGTGTGACTGGCACTGGGGAAATGGCCATGGACAAAGCAGACAAAGTCCCTGTCCTCATGGCAGAGAGTCTAGTATGGAGAAGATAATATAATAAAGATAATGAAGTCAGAGATGGATGGAGAGAATTAAAGAAAGGGGATTGGGATTCCTATTTAAAGAGGAAAAGCTAGGGAAAGCCCTGTGTTCTAGTTTGCTAATGCAGCCAGAATGCAAAACACCAAAGATGGATTGGCTTTAATAAAGGGGGTTTATTTGGTTGCACAGTTACAGTCTTAAGGCCGTAAATTGTCCAAGGTAAGGTATCAACAATCGGGTACCTTCACTGGAGGATGACCAATGGCATCTGGAAAACCTGTGTTAGCTGGGAAGACATGTGGCTGGCATCTGCTCCAAGTTCTGGTTTCAAAATGGCTTTCTCCCAAGACATTCCTCTCTAGGGTGCAGTTCCTCAAAAATGTCACTCTTAGTTGCTCTTGGGGCATTTTTTCCCTCTTAGCTTCTCCGGAGCAAAAGTCTGCTTTCAACAGCTGTCTTCAAACTGTCTGTCATCTGCAGCAACTCTCTCAGTTCCTGTGCATTCTTCAAAGTGTCCCTCTTAGCTGTAGCAAGCTCGCTTCTTCTGTCTGAGCTTATATAGTGCTCCAATAAACTAATTAAGGCCCATGCTGAATGGGTGGGGCCACACCTCCATGGAAATTATCCAATGAAAGATCTCGCCCTCAACTGAGTGATCACATCTCCACGGAAACATCCAATCAAAAGTCTCCAACCCAGTCAACACCAATACATTTCCTGCCCACACAAGACTGCATCAAAGATAACCACATTTTGGGTGACATAATACATCCAAACCCTAGCATACCCTGTGAGATGACATTTGAGTAATGATCTGAAGAAGGTGAGGGAAAGAAAGGAGTGTTGTGGATATTGGGGGTGGGTGGGGGTGGGGGTAACATTTCAGGCAGAGGAGACAGCCAGTGCAAAGGGCCTGAGGTGGGAGCATGTTTGAGGAATAGCAAGGAGGCCAGTATGGCTGGAAAAGTGAGTGATGGGGAGAGGAGACAAGGGCCAGATTGTGAGTGGCCCTGGAGACCACAGTAATGACACTGTTCACTCTGCAAAACTTAGACTGTGGGTAGCAGTGAAGCTGGTGAGAATTTTGAAGGCAGAGCCAGCGGGATTTGCTGATAGGTTAGATGCGGATGTAAGAGAAATAAGAGTTAAAAGATCATTTTCAACCTGAGCCCGTGGCGCCGGAGGTTAGTGGGCGCTCGCCACCCCAGCGCCCCTGAGGCTTTCAGGTGGTCGCTGCCGCCACCAGGCCCGCACCGCCTGTGCCGCTGGAGCCCCGCGGAGGAGCCGCCACCGCCACCTGCACCGGGACCCGAGCCCGTGGTGCCAGAGGTGAGTGGGCGCTCGCTGCCTGAGCGCCCCCGAGGCTTTTGGGTGGTCGCCGCTGCCGCCAGGCCCACACCGCCTGTGCCGCTGGAGCCCCGCAGAGGAGCCGCGGCGGCCACCGGGGACGGAGCCCAGAGCAGCTGGCAACTACACAAGAACTATATGAAACAGAGTTTTCGGGGTGTCCAGTAACCAGTCACACATCGGATGCAAGTTTGGAATTGGAGGAAAAGCCGAGATCGCAGCGAATATTGAAAACTCCATACACTCCCAATGAGACCCGGGCCTCACGAGACTGGGAAAATCTGACTAGGGTCGACCATATCTGAAGAGACCCATTCACAAAAAGGCTACATAGAGCAGAGCAAGAAACAGAAAAAACAAGAGGGGAAAA
>PVKY010005601.1:0-17145 GCA_004027775.1 Bradypus variegatus
GATGATTTGGGTGTTCTTTTTTATTTTTATTTTTTATTCTTATTCTGATTCTTTCTGGTATAAGGAAAATGTTCAAAAATAGATTGGGGTGATGAATGCACAACTATATGATGGTACTGCGAGCAGTCAATTGTACACTCTGGATGATTGTATGGTATGTGAATATATCTCAATAAAACTGAATTAAAAAAATGGTACTCTAATTTGGAAAAACGTATACACATGAACTGTCACTCAACACAGTTTCAATGATATTCCATAGACAGAGAGCAGTTTATTCATTCAGTTCTCAAAAGAGAATTTATAATAGAAATAAGCACATCCTAGCAGAAGTATTTTCACCGCAAATGCATACCTCTGACCTGGGATTTTCTGACTCTGTAGGTGATAACTCATTAAAGGCCTCTAAGCATTTGAAGTGATGGAAATGGGCTTGCTTCCTTGGGCTCCCTGTCAAGACCAATCTAGAGAATAAACAACAATAGCAACTATATTCTAATCTCAGATCTACATGGTAAGCTAGAGAGATTCCACTGCTTTTAAAAAGTTTTGCATTTTTCATCTGAAAAAATATGCCCAATGGTGGGCAGGGAGGAACCTGGCTGGGGCCCCCCGCAGCCAAGAGTTTCAATAAATAGCCAAGAGAAGCATCCCCAGTGGGCCCTGCTTGACCTGAGGTAGCCTGGTACTGTAACTCAAAAACCTCCACAGCTAATAGTCACCAGAGCCAAACAGCAAGTACGATGGGTAAAGATGGCCTCTCTGGCAGCTCACTGGTCCTTCTGTTTGAAATTGGCATCTGAAAAAAAGCACTGCACTTTTAAATGGCTGGTTAGACCATCTCTAAAATATCAACCATAGCACTCTGGCCTTCATTTTTGACCTTTCCCATATTTGGGTCCATTCACACAAATTAGTTCAACTGTTTTGATAAATCAACTTGTCCAACCAAGGCAGCTCGAATGTGTCTGGACATGCTTACAGTTTGATAATCTAATTTGATTTGTTCCTTTCACCCACCCTGAGAGATAGATGAGGGTAAAGATTCTAAGTTAACTAGCTGACAACAGGATAATTAGTCACAATGTGTGAACTGGCTTATTAGTGCCTGCTCACACATTCACAACGGAAGCAATTTTCTTAAGTACACATTCAAGACAAATGAGGGTCACCTGGTGTGGATGTAGCTGTTGAGAGTTAGCTGAGCCTCATCTTGAAGAGCTGCAATGGCAGCAGCATTCCGGAAACTTCTCAGTTCAGAACCACTGTGTGTAGGAACTAGAAATGAAGACCAGGAAACTGTGATAGGTAGCAGAGAAAATGCAGGAGGGGAAAGATCTCTCTGGAAGTGGATGACCATGCAGGAGAACAAGAAGCTCCCCAGGATTATGGAAGAGGGAGCCACACTAACAGTATCTGCTCTCTTGAATACCAAGAGCCAGTCTGGACTTTGAGATGGCTGGATGAGTGAAGTGGCCAAACTGTGAAAGAAGAGGCAGGAGGTTGGGTCTGCTTACCAGCTTTGAAAGTGACGATGCATTTTAGACAGGCAAATTCAGTAGCATCTAATCGGAGTTGTCTAAATCGAGCCACCACCTCTTGCAAAGCCTGTATTTCAGATATGATCTTGTTCAGCTTCTGGGAATCAGTGTTGTCACCATTCATGCCTGGAATGAAAATATGGAATAAATGCTCTAATATGAAGGCATTTTCATGATTTAATATTGATTTTTGACAAAATCCTGCATATCAACATCTATTCAATTGTCATTCTAAGATATCTGATTCCATGTAAACTGGCTATATTGTATGAAAGTTAATATAAAATCTTCTCTTGGATGATAACAAACACAGTAATTTGCATTTAAATAACAATGCAAGCAGTCATGAATACAACAAAACAACATTATTTGCATTTAAATATAGATTTATAAATGACAGGTATACTCTATTGTTCAGCAGGAATTTGTTATTCTTTACATGTTGTTCTTTTTCCAGTGATGTATTTTTATGGTAATTTCTACAACAAAGTCATTAAATTGTGCAATTCTTACCAGATACAGCCAGTAGAGTGTTAGCATCAACCGGAATGGCCCATTGTGCTATTCCTAGAACAAACAGTTCTCTCCAAGCATCTTCCAAAAGCATCAGCTGTCGTACAATAGATGTATAATATAATATAGTGTGTAATTTATAAATTTATAAACAATTTCAATATGTAAATTTCTATTATTTTAAAAAGTGTTTTAAATGCCTGTCTTCGTAAATTTTTTCTGAATATTCTAGCTTTCCCTTTATCTTTTTGAAAAGGTGCCTATAGATAAGCACATGCATTTGCCAGTCAGCCATTCCAATTCCCCAAAGTTTGCTCTCCTCTGGAAAGGGTTTACCCCTTTTGTTCTTGCATCCACTCATTATTGACCGACTAGAAACTTGTCCCAAAAACCAGGTTCTATGAAGTGCCCCCAGCAGCTCAGCAGGCCAATCCCCCTCATATAAAATGCTCATGCTATCAGGGGTGAGGATTCCTGACTAAGAGGACAGATCTGGGCCCCCATCTTCCTGGACGGCTGAGGGGGGCTGGGCTGGGAGAAAGAGAGAGAGGGAGAGAGAGAGAGGTGTATCACTAATTCCCAAGAAGCATGCAGGGAAATCAGGGTGTAATTATGTTAATTGGGTTTTGCTGCGTTTACCTCATCTCACTGCCTGATTTTTCTGAGAATCATAAGTGGACAGCATCAAGGTGCTTGTCATTTTCATTCTAATAAAATGTCTACTGAATATTTAAAATGAAAATTTGTCTCCTTTTCCAAATTAATAGACTGGATCCCATTCCACTGCAATTTGCTTGTTGTTGAATGGGTTTCTATCAAAAGCTAAGTGGCAGGCAGTAAGTAAATTTCTGTTTGGATTAAAGAGTCTACAAATACTTGTTTTGAGAAAAAAATAGCAACTTACACACACCCACACATACACACACAGAGCAAGTGGTTACAGCCAACAAGTAAGCAAGTAAGCCTGGTCAAATATAGTACTGGACCACCTTGAAAAATCTCCATTAAAAAAAAATCCCTCCCAAATCAGCCAATTCTGGAAGACTTATGTGAAAAGATTTCCTTTTTTGGAGCTAAGATCTGAACTGTGAAGTCCTGTAACCAAAATTACAATTAAACTCAAAGGCTTACTATTCAAAATGCTTTATTTTTAGTTTTATGGCATCAAGTACAGGAAACAATTATTTAAAAATTCAAGGTAAAAAATTATCTATCTCTGGCCATCTGTAAAAGTACAGGGCATTAAAAAAAAGAGCATCCAAAGCCAGAAGATTAAATGTTTTTAGCACATTGCTAGATCTCTCTGTAGGAAATGTACTTCATATTAAGGAGCACTATTATGCCTTAATTAAGTATGAAATGAATTAAAGAAATAAACCCTTGTGTTTAGAGCTACTTATTAGCCTTTTGTAGAATTTGTCATTAATTTCTGTGAAGGCACGGATAACAGCCAGTGGTTGCGAACACTTCATTTTCTTTCTTTCCTTTAAGGTTAGAAAAATACTGGCAGGGGCCGTTTCTGACATTTCTAACAACAGAATTTCTTGGGTTGGGGTCTATGCAATTTTTAGAAACAGCACATATTTTCCTTTCCTCAGAATGTCATTTATGACCAGAGAATTATGAAAAATGCCTATTTGTTTACAAAATCTTTCAAAGCACTTAAAGAATCCAGTAAGTCCTAGTGTGCAGGGGGTGTCAAGGCACTCTCTGATCCTACCAGAAATAGATGTAAATAGATAGATAAATGGATACATAGAACAATGAAGGAAATGTGGCAAAACATTAAAACTGGTGGAGCTCAGTACCAGGGGTGGGGGTATGGTGGAGTTGTCTGCATGGGTTTTGTATTATTTTTGCAACTGTCCTGTAAGTTTGAAATTATTTCAAAATAAAAATTTTAAGAAAAAAATGTGATGGTTCAACTAAACTAAAAAAAAAAGATAATGTTCTTGTGTTTTTTTTCTTTTTTTTTTATAGACCAGATCCAACGATCCTGAAACACATAATTGCATTTCATGCTAAGGATTCTATAGCTATATGTTTTGAACCCATACAAAGTAGCCAGTAAAATAAATAGCTTCCTCATGACTGTTAAGAACTGCTACTTGGCATTGGGGCTTTATCCAGGGCATCTTTATAAGGCTGACTGCTGTTGCTTCCCCCACCACCACTTCCCAGCACCACCCTCCCCCCCACCAAGACTCAGTGCCCTCTTGTTGGTACCTGATCTTGCAAAGACAGCGTGGAGAAAGCTGGCACACTCTTGGCCCACTTGATACTCATAAAGAGAAGCCTGGCAGCTGATTCACACACAGACTCTGTGGCCACCTCATACAGATACATTGGGGTCCCATTCACTTCATGGGGGTACTGGGAAGGGAAGAAAGAAAGATACCTGAAAGTGGGGGAAACCACAGCTTTGCAAGAAAAGCCAAACTTTTAATTTTCTAATTAGAACAGGGAAGGAAATAAAATAGAATTTGGATGTTCTGCTTAAATGTGCAGATACCATGAAGTGGGAAAAGACCAAATATCTGAATCTAGATAGTCTGGGAAATAGTAATTGTTGGGAGAGGCTCATTTCCACTCTTTGGGAGCCTGTGCCTTCCAGAGGGGCATCTGGTTTTCCTGTCCCCTGCAGCAAATTTTCCTCGGGCTGAGCCAAGCGCCAGACCTGGCTCCCAATTTAGACAGGAGCTGCTTGTGTTTGTGTAAATAAAAATAGATGTGAAAAAAGTACAAATTAATAGGCATCCCAAATACAAATATGCATATGAGTATTTTTAGAAAGGATTAGTATATTATGGAAATATTTCAATTAGACATCTTAATCATTCACAGAGCATTCCCATTCATAACTGACAACATATTCATAACACTACTTTCCTGAGCTTATTATACACATCAAGGGTAAGAAAGCAATATTAAATATTGTGTGTGTGCATGTGCCCAAGTGTTTGGCTTCCCTGCAGTGTGGGCTGCAGCTGGCCATCCTCTGGGAAAGATCCTGGGCCCTTCTGGGCCTGGAGCGGGGGCCTTGGGTAGGTGCCAGCTGGAGGCTGGAGGGCAGGTCCTAGGTGGCAGCCTTTCCTGCTGGTTCTGGCCATGGCCCTGCTACTAAGGGCTCAATCCTTGTGTAAATCCACCTGCCTCAGAAGGGAGTGAGGGTTGAGTGGAAATCAAGCCAGGTCCCTCAAACTGTCTAACAGTGTGAGCTCCACATTTCTCTCTAGGGACCCACAGCTCTGCACAAGATAATAGATGCCTGCAGTTTGCAACTCAGGGGGGTGCCTGCCCACCAGCTATGGTCAGCTCCTTTTTTCTAGAAACAAATACAGGAATACCTATGATTGCCCTCTCCACCAGCCACAGTATTACTGGGAAGGGTGTTTCCTAAGGGTGCAGGTTCCTGGACACCCCCGCAACCTTACTGAAACAGAATCACTGGGGGCTGGGCCTGGGAGTCCACATTTTTAGCCAGCTCAGGGGATGACTCTACTGCACACTAATGTTCAAGCACCCCTGGCTCAACAGCTCTGGAAGGGGAGAGCAGGAGGCCTAGAAATCCCTGCAGACTCTGACGCAGCGGGAACACTCTGCAAGGCCTCTCTATCTTTAGTCTGACCCCATCCCAGCTCGGAGGAAATGGACATGCCCGGCACGAGTCCCCTTGGGCGCAGCAGGGCCACTGACCTTGGGCGTGGGCTGAGCCAGGCTCACGAGGGTCTGCCGCTCCGGGGTCGCAGACACGGCGGCCAGCTCCAGGCCGTGCGGCTCCAGCTGTGTGACCGCGGTGAAGAAGGCCGGCGTGGGCAGCGCGGCCGAGGGGAAATGCGTGGCCGCCCCGTTCTCCTCCTTGTGCCCGCGGAAGTAGAGGGCCACCTGTTTGCGGATCGTGGACGTCCGAGGCCCCCGCTCGTGCTGCACGGCTGCAGAGACAGAGGCACGGACGGACGCGCGCCCGGGATCAGAAGCACGTGGTGACCCTTAGCCGCTGCTGCGCTCCCGGGTCTGGGCAGGCAAGGTCTCCCAGGCGGTGAAGAGAGGGAGGACCCGGGATGTGAGGGCGGAAGGCGCTCTGAGATCGTCTAACCCCTGCTTTGTGTGGATGGAGGGAGCTGAGGCCGAGAAGAGGAGCCGGGACCCAAGGTCCCACCATAATGGCCGAGTCGGACGCAAGATTAGGTGTGTTCTCCATCCATTCAGGGCTCCTCTCTACCCCGGGGCGTGACGGGAGTGGGGGTGGGGGGCGCAGAGATGTTGCACGAAAACCAGAAATCTTCTGGGCAAGAATAGCCCAGTATCTCTGGATTCTTGTACTGAGTTCAGCAGCTCCTATATCCTCGTTACCATCAAAGGGAAAAGGAAGAGTTGAGCACAGCCAGGTCCAAAGTCTCTGCGCAGACTTTTCCCGCTCAGCCCAAGGATGACCCTTCTTCCTTGCCCTGGCGGAAATGGCTTTTGGCCTCCGAGGGCCCTAGTGAAAAACGACCCAATCATCCCGGGACTGTGGGACAAGGGAGAGCCCGCCTCAGAGTGTGCCGGAGGAAAGCAGGGGAGATGTGACAATTACCCACCAACAGTTTAAACAAACAAATTAATTCAGGGCAATCTCCCGCCCGCCGAGCTTGACAACTTGTCAATACACAAGTTCAACAGGTTGGATGCTCCCTCCTGCTTCCTGCGCCGCAGAGGAAGGAGCTCTCCCCTTAGGCGCCGAGCTCGGTGGAGTGTTAGTTGGCCCCGGCTCCCCGACCCGAGGCCCCATTCCGCGCTACTAGCCCATTACCCGGGGCTCCCTGCCCCACTGGGGCACCCTCTCCAGGCCACGACGGGGGACACAGTTTGGACTGCGCTGTCTGCCTAGGGAGCAGTTTAAGGGCCTCTGGGAGCTGGGTGTCTGAAGCCCCTATACAAGCGTCACCCTGCTTCCCAGGCTCATTTTCTCTTCTTTCTGTAGAACCTAGAGAAGCCAAAGCCCTGGAAAAGCCCATATCAGCACAAACACAGAACTGATTTTGGGATCTTGATAAATTTACAATTAAGAGCTCGAAATTCCATGTTTTCCAGACTGCACCTTCTCATCTCCTACCCCATCGTATCCTGGCTCCCACTATCCCCTCCCAGGGGAGTCTAACAGGCTTAGGGGCGACTGTGAAGGGCTGCAAGGAGAGGCGACAAGAAGGGTTAGGGCGCGGGCAGGAAATAGGGCTCGCCCGACGCAGTGGAGTGGGGGCTCCAGGAGCGCTGCCTTCGCTGGGTGGCTGTGGGGCGCACCTGTGAGCAATGGCCTTGCCGTGGGGAGTTCAAGGTAGTAGGAAGGGGGTTCATGTAGAAAGACGGGAAGGATATGACCTATGACCGAAAGCCCGAGGCCAATTCCCAGCATCTGGAATGAAGTGCTTGGGAGATGATTTACATGCATAAGAGTACCATGTATTTTCTGTACATATAATTTACTTACTACTCAATCAGCATTAGAAGAATAAAGAGAAGTACTGATTACCATCTTTGTTCATGTTGACTTCCAAACACTTCTTCAGACGACACGCCCTGCATTGGTTTCTGTGCGTCTTATCCACGGGGCAGCCTCCCTGGAACAGAGCGCAGGCGGTCAGCGGCCCCCAAGTCCTTAGGGCCGGGGCCAGGAAGCCCGCGCCGCGCAGGGTCGGGCGAATCCGCGCGGAGGCGGGACCCCGCCGGGCAGCAGATCCCGGAGCGGCGAGCCTGGGCCTGCGACATGCGAGCCGCCAGCTAGGGAAGGGGCTGGGACTGCCGGACTGCTTGAAGAAGGCCAGTCCACGCACTGAGAAAGCGGACACGGAAACAAGTCCTTCTCCAAGCAGGTGAACGTGGGAGCGCCTGGTTTGCCGCCCCTGCGGGGCTGGGCGGAGAAGCTCTCGACGGGAACTTCCGCCGGCAGCCGGAGTGGTGGAGCGGGGCTGGGACTTTTCAGGACCGAAGACAGCGACCTGGCCTCCGAGGAGGAGGCCTCTGAGCTCGACTGGGACGAGGTTTGCCTGTCTGGATCGCGCTCCTCTCCTGGTACCCGGGCACTCCCCTTCTGCCAACTTTTCTTTCCTCTTTCAGGTCTTGAGTCTACCTGCTTCTGTCACTTTCTTGGTGAGCTCACTTATCTGTCACGTTTCCTCCCATTTATTCTTCACTCCCTTGTTCTCTCACTTTTGTTCCAAGCCTTTACACTTGAAGCCATTCTTATAACCAGCATATTCAGAGTTGTCTTAAAGACTAGACTCTGCCTAGATTGATTTCGAAACACGGACTTTCCCGGAAGGTGAAGTAGAAGCCAGGGTGGTTAGGAGGGCAAGGCGTACAGAAGGAGAGGATGGGGAGGGAAGAATCCAAGGCTGGGCAAAATCTAGAAATGCCCATTCTACAAATGTGACCACAAAGATAATGTGATGACCCAGTGAGACTATCGACAGGATAGCTGGAAAAAAAAAGAAAAGAAAAGAAAAAAGAGGTAACCACTGCCTTAGAAATATTTATCTAAGATGTGTAAGAAAGGAAATAGTTTATGTAATGCCATTTTTCTGGAAAGATATTGGCTGTTTTAAAGAGGAAATTTACGGAAACAATTTGTTGGGTGCCATTACTGAAGAAACATACACATAGATAAGTAAAGAGAGATATATGTGTGTGCATTTTGTACACAGGAAATACATGTATAAGTTGCTGCTGTTACAGTTGCACTGAGCAGAAAGATAATAAAATAAATTTATTCTATTTTGCTTTGTAGCCTCAAAAATTCACATGCACTAAAGGTGGGTAAGTTCATTATCTTTCTTTAAAATATCCCTTAGGAGAAAAATTACATGCAAGAATGCACAGTTCTTTGAGACTATGCCCATCCAGTTTAAAGATGTGTTGATTTATTTACAGTAAAGGTGGGGCAGAGGTTCATAGCAACTTTTGAATGTCATTACTGCTAATACTACATTAGAATATTACTTAACTAATCTTAGAATAAAAAAGAGAAAAGAAATAATTTTTGGTCCCTACATGAATTCTTCAGGACATCTTCACTGGCCAGTATAACTCATCATAAAGAGATTTGAAGAGCTGTTATTATTAAATGTAACCATAGGTCTATCCCCAAATGGTAGCCTCTCAGTATTCTGATATCCATGCTAACTCAAAATGGAAGTCCTCATTAGATAAGTGTGTCTTCAAATCAGATCAAATGTATATACATATGTGGAACCTGAGAAAAGGATGAATGCCTCAGCTTGGCCCATTTATTATCTCTGCAAGGAGAGGAATAGGCCTGATGAGTCAATTATCAAGCCTTTACAACTACTTGGACCAACATCAACAGGTAGGACTGAGAGCCATCCCTTTTTAAAACATCAAGCATAACAACTGAGATTTTGATTCCCCTTTTCTGGGGACTCTGAGAAAGATAATTTAGTAGAAGCCTGCTCAAACATGATGACCCGCAGTAAGCTCACATTCTCATGGAGCTACAGTCCTGTGTGTGTGGGATGTGTGTAGGATGGTGTGTCCAGATGGGGAAGGTAGACACTAAAACAGAACTGTGGACCTAGTTAAACAGGTAGAGGGGATGGAGAGCTCAAAATAGCTCATCCAAGTGTAAATATCTTATGGTTTTGTTGTTAATCCAACTCTATCAGAGAGTGATATGAGCAGTCATGGCTTCAGAAAAAGATATCAGAATAATTCACTAGTATCAGACAGTGTGTGTGTTCATTCTATCTATCTATCTATCTATCTATCTATCTATCTATCTATCTATCTATTATCTATCTACCTATAAATTAGTGGAAGCGTTTTACCATTTGTTATCAAAGGACCACTCCTGACTAATGCACTCTCTGGGATCTTCTTGGGAGTAATGGGGAAGGCCTTTGTGCTGAGGGTCTGTGACCCTGTAGAGAGGGCAAAGTGTGGGACCAGAAGGCTGGTCTCCTATTGTGAAGTAAGCCTAAGACTGAGTTGGAATCTGAGTCAGGTAGTTCTGCTCACTCTTTCTGGAACCTTTGGCTCACACTCAGTGCTGACTCTTCTCTTTGAGGCAGTTCTGCCTGCTCAAGACTAAAATGCAACCAGGAAAATCTTCCAAGCACAGCAGGAGGAAGGAAATATGGGAACCTTGGGAAGGGCCCCAGTTGCACCTTCCTCGGAACTTTCTCTTCTTGCTCACCCTGACCTTTCCTGACAAGGCCCAACTAAGGCTGCATAGGTGCTAAAGCCCTCCTGCCCGTTTCCAGACCAGCACTGCTTATCCTGAGTTGAAAGGGCATAGTCCCTCACTGTTGGGTCTCAGATAAAGGTGGCAGTGACCTTGATTCAGATGCCCATTGCTTTTACTTCTGCCATCCCATGTAATAATCAGGGGACTGGGCTTGGGTGCTGCCAGGAACAGGGGTGGGGAGGCAAAGTAACAGCCCCTTCTCCCACTTACTACCTGTGGTTTAGACCCTAAAGCTCCTTAGGCCCCTTTGGCAGGCTTTTTAACCACTAGATGTGGGTTTTACCTGGTGTCAAAAACTGTCAGAGATTTAAAAAGAGGGTGTAGGTAGGCCCTGGGATTTTAGACTTCCTCCTGCAAATTCCACTGTCCTCCCTTACCTCTAGTTGCCCTTCCCAAAGTACAAGGACCTCCGAGAGTTGAGGCAGGGAGGAAGGGAGAAGAAACTGAGGTCAGGGCAGCAACGTGGAAACTCAGAGGCGACCTTGGCACAAACAGAGGCGGCGGCGGCAGAGAGGAGCCTGGCAGTGCTGCTCTGGCTAAGGTACCTGGTTTCCAGATTTGCAGACATACGTCCTATTCCTTCGGATACTCCGTTTGAAAAACCCCGAGCAGCCGTCGCAGGCGTAGACCCCGTAGTGTTTCCCGGAGCTGCGGTCGCCACACACTTTACAGGGGATATCTAAAATGCGGCCTGAAATCGTAGGAAAGAGGAAAGGGGGTAAGGGCGGAGAGAGAAGAGGGCGGAGAAGAGGGAGGAAAGGGGAGAGGGAGAGAGAGAGATGCTAAGCAATCTGACCTCTGAAAGGATTACCACCGAAGCTGCGGTAAAAGCAAATAATGAAGTGATTTTATAGCCAAACTTTTTTTCCTTGAGCAAGTGTCAGTTTCCTACAATGAGCATTATTCATGCACCGCTACATGTATTTGGGTGTCCTCTAATCGCCGAGACCCATTTTGGAATAAAAGATTACAGCAGGCCCGGGCGGCAGCACGGCCCGCCGCTGCCTTTCTGCTCAGCGGAAAGTTTGCCCGATTCCCTCCCCCGCTCTTGCATTTAGCAGAGAAAGTTGTTAGTGGGCGTACGAGGAGACAAACTTGAAATGTAAAAGGGAAAAGAAGAAAAACAAACACGGCTGGAACCAGGGATGGCAGCTGGAAGGCAATCGAGTTTTCTCTGAGCTCTGTCGGGCGGTTCTTATTATTGGGATTATTATTGTAATGCTAATACTTGGATTATCAATGATAATAAGGGTAGTGGTAATTGCCCAACTTTCGCTTTACCTATTTAAAAGTAAATGTTTAATGGATCGTTTTTGAGAAATTATTTCTTTTAGAAAGAAATTCTTTTCTCCCCAAAGTAGCTAGCACTGGCTAGGCCAGAGAGGAGAGCGAAACAAGCGTGCCGATTCCCCGGCAGGTTAGCGTGGGACAGCGTCCCCTATTCTCCCACCTCCAAACTTCTTTCTCCTTTAAAAGACCTGCTTCCTCACACTAGCGCCTGCGTTTTATTGAAAAATCGTCCACACTGCCTCTTTCCTGTTTTCTACGCCGCTGCCAGAGACCGATTTTTAAGGATCCGATTTTTCTAGGCTGCCCGCCACCCCCATCCCCCTGGCCCCGGCAGCAGACGCCCGGTTTAAGAGAACTTTCCTTGGAGTCTCTTCAAGTCCATGAGCCTTGGGTGGCTGCGAACCCCGGAGGAGTTTTCAAGGGGTGGGGAGGGGCGTAGTACGCGGAAATTCGGAAAAGAGGGAATTATTTTTCTCTAAGACTCAGCACTCCAACAAGTGTCTGGAGCAGTTTATAAGGATTTAGGAATCCTTCCTCCTGCAAACAAAAGAGGGCATTAAAGTGTTAAAGTGATTTCTTTTCCGTCGCAATCCATCCGATGGCCTCCCAGTCTGGGCCCCGCAGGCCGCGGGCCGCGATGAAAGTCGACAGCTGCCCTCTAGGGCGCAGCCTGCGGGACCGCGATCCGGTCCGGGTGGGGAGGAGGCAGGGGTGAGAACCACCTGGCGCGAGGAGGGGGTAAGGCGAAGGCGCAGGGTGGGGAGGTTCCGGGAGGAGCCCAAGGTAGGAAAGTGCTCCTGAATTCCGAGGCATCGGGGCGGGCGCGCACCTCGAGCGGCGGCCACTTTCGCGCAGCTCAGGTCTCTGGGGGGCGGTGGGGGTTGGAGGAGAGGAAGCCGGCGGAGAGGGGCGGGAGAGTCGGTAACCACCAGGCTTGCTCGGGTAATTACAACCCCGCCGCGGCACCTGCCTATAGAGCCACCAGTGACCCGTCAAAAAGAGTAGCATGGGAATTCGGACCACGACAAAGGCTGCGGGGAGGCGCGCAGCGCGGCGGCCACCTCCTGGGGAGTCCCTCTCCCGCAGGGCGGGGGGTGGGGAAGGTTGTGCTGTTGGGAGGGAGGGCTTGAGAGAAACCGAGGAGGCCGCGGCGGGTCCTGTCCCCCACCCCCTTGGGCCTATCTCCGCTGCCCAGGAGCCAGGGCGAGCTCTGCTGCACCGCGCTCTTTCTGGAAGCGGTGAACTTAGTTTTCATGTTTTGCTGCCATCCTTGGGGCCTGACAATACTGTCGTCCCCAGCCGTCTTCCTCCTCCCTGTGGCTATTGTGATGAAGACAAGATGAGCGCACGAGAAGAGTAGTGGTGGGGTTCCCTCGACCCGCTTTTCACCCGGACAGAGGCCGGGGACACACACCTCTGGAGGACTCTGGTGGTGGTTGCAGGAGGATCGGCAGGGGGGTGGGTAACCCTCCTCGGGCTTCCCAGGCCAGGCTCCTCGGTGCTCGTCCCCATGTCCGCGGTGGCTGTGGTTGGCCCTGCCTTTGCCCAGACCTCGGAGCCGCGGCTTGCGGGCAGCTCAGAGACTAGCAACCGGGCTGGGGCGGGGCCCAGGAGGGAGGGACGCGAAAATGCCGGGCCATGGCCGGGCTGCGCCTCAGACTCCACCAGCAGCCACGTTAAGGTGACTTGGGGTCACGAGACAAGTTGGTTGACCTCGTTGCAAATCTCCTCTCATTTAGCAAGCCGACGTGGGGCGAGCGGGCGTTTGCTGAGGCTGGAAAACCGTTCTTAACTTCCCGCGCCAGGAGGTCCCCTCGGGGCTTTTTGTGTGGTATAATTGCCTAAAGATATATGGCAGCTTCGATTACTGTAATTACCATCAGAGGCTGTTGAAAGAAGTTAGTCTGGGCTGCAGGGGTGACTGGCCCGGGGCTTGTTACCACCCAGGAGGGGCTCACGGGTGACAATGCTTTGCTCTCCAGCCCCGCGAAGCCCAGCGAGGCCCGGGCCGCAGACTTCGGCGCCCCGGCTGTCCCGGTTCCGACCGGCCGCGCGCTCTCCTCTTTGCAGCGCCGGCCCGAGGGCCGTGCGTTTCGGGTCCTGCTGTCGCCAGGGTTCTAGGAGCCTGGATGTCGCCGCGCTGTCTTGCGGGCCGGAGAGACCTGGGAGGCGACGTCCGGACTTGCCCTGTGCCTGGAGGCTTCCATGGATGAACTCAGGCTCTTGGGAAGCCGGAAAGTTCCAACTTTCCGCTTGATGTCCGCTATGCCTTTTCTCCTCAAAGTCCGCGGGGTCCGCCTGCGTCCTGGTCCACTGCGTGCGGGTGGCCCCCAGCGAGCCAAGCTTCGTGGTCACCCTTTCCTTCGCCTCCGCTGTCCCACATTCAAGCCCCTCGGCGGCTCTGCACCCCAAGAGGGCGAAAGAGTCCGAGGTTCCTTACTTCCAGGGCAGGAGGTGAAGGCCTGCCCCGGTCCGAGTGAGTAAGCAGCCTGCAGAGGCCCAAGGGCTTTGGTTTTTGCAATGGAGGCTCAGCATGCGACGAGAAAAGCCTCCTTCTGCCCCTCCCAGGAAGGAAGCTCAGACCCGGGAACATGGGCGATAAAAAGCGAGCTGGCTTCGCTTGCCGAAGATTCGAACCGCGAAGGCCAAGATAGGCCCGAGGCTAGCTGGAAACGCTAGCCGGCCCTCTGCAAGGGCCGCTCTGCATTCAGGCAGCGGGGACGGTTCCTTCTCTCTACCTTTGCCCTAGTTCTAAACATTTCTCCTCTTCTATTCTTGTTTATGTTCACTTTGCTCTATTTTTTTTAAACGGCAGCACCCAAACCAAACCAAACGAAATGAAAACACAATCAACATCTTTGCGGGGGCGGATGGGGGGGAATTGCATCCCAGCGGGACTTCATATCAGTCCTCAAAAGTATCTCAGACTCTCCCAACTTTGAAAGACCCAGGACAATGAGAGCCAGTTAAGGGAGGGGGAGGAGGGAGCCCATAGCGCCAAAAATGCTAAGGCGAAAATAACAAGGGCAGCAGGAAACCTCCGGCATGTGGGGATCGCGGCCACTGCCGTTCCCAGCCTTGGACCCTGGAAATGGCAGTACCCGACCGCCGGAAGGCGGGAACTAAAATGCCCCCGAGAAGTCCGAGCGTTCCGGGGGCGCCCTCCCAGGGCCGGCTCCGGCCTGCACATTCGCTAGTTCCGCAGGCACCGTCCACGCAAACACCCTCGCCCGCACACAGAGTCCTGCACTCGGGCCTCTGGGTGTGGTTGGAGGTCAGCCGCAGGTTGGCGCCCCTTAGGAAAGCCACCAGCTAAGGAAGTTTGAGGAAGGAGCGAAGCCCGCGAAGGGAACAGGCCGCGCTCTCCCGCCTCTGCCGAGCTCCGGCTGGAAAAGTCCTTGAGATTAGGAATTTGGTCTACTCTTTGCCAGAGCTATTCGCCGTACTTTAAATTCCCCAGTTATGACCTACGCGGATTTAGGATTAAGGAAAATGTGACTTTTAAATTGTTTTTGCTTCTCGGTTTGCAGGATTATTTGAAACAGCTAGAAACGAGGTGCAAAGCATTCCATTCAAAATCCTCTTTGCGCAGAGTTGCTTTTGCGCTTTAGAGCTAGGAGTTTTGAGCTAGTGTATTATTGCGCTGCCGCCTGGAGCTGCGGCCCAGTTCCCGCCCCCGCTGCACCGCCCCCCCAACCCCCCAGCACCTGGAACCTAAGTAGGGGAAGCACGCCACATTGGTAGGCTGCGTAGGTCGCAACCTTCCCAGTATACCAGAAAGGGGGGAAATCAAGCAACTAAGAAGCAACGAAATTAGTCTCCCCTCACCAAGAAACGCTCCGACTCGCGGTCTGCAAGGAGCTGGGCTAACGCGCACACGCCCGCTGGGGTCCCTCGGATCCGCAGCGCCCGGGACGACACCTCCCCGGCCTTCCCTCCAGCTAGCCCCAGACAGCGCTCCTGGGCCCCGCAGCGGCCCGAGAGGTACCCACTTGTTGATCCGGCCGGCTTGCTCATGCTTACGGTCCCGGGGCGTAGCGGTTGGTGGGCGCTGCCGGCGTCCCGGCCGGCAGCGTCCTCCTCACCGCCCGGCGCCGCTGCTCTCCAGCCGCACTCCAGCCTGCGAGGCTCCAGGTCCGGACAGGTGGGTTACGGTCGCGCGCTGCGCTGCTCCCTGGACGCTCAGAATTCGTTCCACCGTGGAAATTTAAGCATCCTTGAGTTTCTTCCCGGCTCTTGCAAAACTGCAGCTGCTAGGAATGTTGCTTGATATGGACACACGCATGGACAGACAGATGGAAAGATGGACAGGGAGACAGGAAAAAGAGAGGAGGACAGCACGATAGGGGTATTGAAAGAGAGATGTAGACACGAAAATGGTTTTCCTATGGGGCAAAAAGGGCGAAATCCCTCTTTCTCCCCATTCCGGTCTCTCAGTCTTCAAGGTCTCCCTCTACATAGGCGTGCAGAATGTGGGCAGATCTCTACAGACCGCCGATCTTCTAATGAAAGGAGGAAAACACACAACCGCAGTCTGAGAGGCAGATGGATTCCCCGCGGCCGGAGCCCGAGAGCGGAGTGGGAAAACTAGAAGGCGGGGAAGTCTTCCGAGAGAAGAGGCGACGAGGTCCGGGTTTCCGGGGAAAGCCGCGCACGCAGCGGCAAAGGGTCCACGAAGTTCATTACCCCGTGACTTTGTGCCTGTCGCTGCGGGCTGGGTCCCCTGTAATATCTCCAGAAGCGCTCTGACAGGCAGCCGTGGGGAGGGGAATAAGGCGTCCCTGGCCCACTTAGCTTTTCCCCCAACTCCTGGCGGGGTCTGACGTCAGCCATGTGCGGGGAGGGGATGGGAAGAGGGAGGGGGTTAAATGCTAATGATATTAATGAACCTCCAAGCGGCTCCCAAAGAAAATGCAGACGCTCTCCAAGCCGATGACTTAGAAAGTGTGACTATGGGAGTGTGGCTCTGTGCATGCGTGATGGTGAGAACGGTGCCGGTCTTGTAATGAAAGTGAATCATTTTATTTCATGGCAGATGAGAAGAGCAGGAGATCATGGATTTTTCTCAAAATTCTTCCCCCTTCTCTCCAGCGTGCCAGGAAGATTCGTGGAAGAAACTGGATGGTTGTGTGTCTGTGATTGCGCGCGCCGGATGTGCCCATGTGAGTTGGTTCATTCTTGGTCCCGTACCTTCTACTATTGAGTAAAACTTGGATCTGGCCCGAGGTGAGTAATTATTCCTTTTGCAACTATCTTCGGAAACTTATAGCTGAGGAAGCTGTGTACCGACTCTGAGCCTGGGATGGGGCTGCCTTACGCTCCGCATTCCTGCGGCCTTCCGGCGGTCCGTTTAGGCACCAGCAGCGGGGAGGGCGCTGCCTGCTTCCCAAAGCAAAGCCAGCCCCTGCGGAGCAGGACGAAGCTCCTGTGGCCTCCACTATCTGCCCTGGAGAGGCTGGAGGGCAGAGCTTTGTCTCCACAGTTCGTTCCCAGCGGGCATCACTGACTCCTCTCTCCAGCCGGGGGATTCTGGAGACACACACGCCAACCCCCCCCCCCCCC
>PVKY010005602.1:0-10854 GCA_004027775.1 Bradypus variegatus
AAACACATTCCTTCAGGTTCTCCCTTATGCTCGATCTCTGAAGCAGACAGACCTCTCAACCCATTTTACAGATAAGAAAACTGAGGTTGGAGGGTTGGTTGATCTCTTCTAAGACTAGTTAAGAAGCAGAGTTAGGACTAGAATTCAGGTCCTCTGATTTCTGGCCTGGTGGTCTTCCTGCCACAGAAGAGCATACTAAGAACTTGGACTCTGTAGCCTGAGGGCCTGGATTCCAATGTCAGCCCCACAACTTAACCAAAGTCTCATTTCCCTCAATTGGAGCATGAAGATTATAACAGTAGCTACCTCATGCAGCTGTTGTAAAGATTAAATGGCATAATATTAGTAAAAGAGCCTAGAACAATATCTGGAACACTTGGGTCTATTATCACCCAAGCTGAAGAGGTAGCAGCAGGACTCTTTCTCTATCTCCCATTTATGCAAAGGGCCCACAAAGCTTAGTCTCAAAACAGGGCCATGGAGCTAGCCCCAACCTGGATGGAACCAGCTTTCCACTTGCAAAGCTTGGCCAGAAGACTCCATCTAGTTTCTAGACAGTGACTTTGCACAAGCTCTTCTCTCTGCCATATATGCTCTTCCCTGCTGCCTTTCATCCCCTAACTCCAACTCATCCTCCAGCTGCACCTCAGATGTCAGCTAATCCAGAAATTCCCTTTTCTCCCATAGGAGCGTCAACTTATAGCTCTAACAGGGTGCTCACCACTGTTATCAAAATTGGCTGCTTACTTGCTTGTCCCTCCCACCATACTATGAGTCACTTGAAGGCAGGGACTGTGCTATATTCACTCTCTTATCTTCAGTACCTATCTCTCTATGTATTCATTTCCTATTGCTGCTGTAACAAATCCCACAGTTCCCTACTGCTGCTGAAAGAAATTCTACAAATTTGGAGGCTTAAAGCACAAATTTATCATCTTACATTTCTTGAGGTCAGAAGTCTGCAATCAGTTTCACTGGACTAAAAGCAAGGTGTCAGCAGGGCTGAACTCTTCTGGAGGCTCTAGGGGAGAATCCATTTGCAGCTTCTATGGGCTACCACATTCCTTGGCTCACAGCCCCACAACCTCCACTACCATCATCACATTTCCTTCTCTTCATTCTGATCCTCCTTCCTCCCTCTTATAAAGGATCCTTCTGATTACATTGGATTCACCCAAATTATCCAGTATAATTTCACTGTTGCAAGATCCTTAACTTAATCACATCTGCAAAGTCTGTGACTGTGGAAGATAACATATACACAGGTTTTGGGAATAAGGACAGGGACATCTTTGGGACACCATTATTCAGCTTACCACACCATCACCTACCTAGTGCATGGAAGATGCACAGTGGCTGTCTGCTTTGTGCAAGAGACCATTCTCCATATAGTCCTAAACCACTGAAGCAGAACCTCCTTGGCTGGCTTAGGAAGGACCCAAAGCCTAGACTCTATACCCTAGCCAAAATCTTCCAACCTCACCATACCTGGAAGGGGGTCGTGAAAATCACTCCTCTCTCCATAACCTGCAAAGAGCATTCTTGGAACCACCCAGTCTCAGTTTCTTCAGCTAACTTGGAAGTAGCCCTCACTTTCACCTACACACCTCTACACCTCCTCCATCCTGGATAAATTCCCACTAATTGATTCTCTGAACTTGAAAATATGGGTAGATGAATCAATCTCCAAACTCAGCCAGTAATTGCCCTTTAAAGAGACTGACAGGCATAGTCTACTTCTTCCTGGAGCTCACAATCCACATATCCACATGGCACCATCACAATATGAACAGAAGCCAAATGGCAGCAGGATAAGGGCTCTATCACTTACCAGCATGAGTCATATTTGATAAGTACCGACAGTACATTCTTTGAAATTCTATCAAAATCAAGCCTTAAATTAGCAGGCTACAGCAGCAGCCTAGCAACCCAACCATATTCATTTCCATTTAAAACTGTTACCTGAACAAGAGGGTGGGGTCAGATCCCAACAGGAATCAGAACCTGGAAAAAGAGGGCAGGTTGATCCAGGGCTTACTCACCTTGGGCAATGCTCAGTGGCTATGAGGGGCTGTGGAAGGATCCCAAGCTAGGATCTGAACTCTATCTCTTCCATCTATCCTAGTGATCACAGGCTTGTTCATAAAACTTTCTGAGCTTTCTCAATATACACACCCAGAGGCCACTGATACCTACCCACAGGTAAAATGCCTAGCAGGTGGTAAGTTCTCACTAGGGGTTGGCAACCTTCTTTCTGCTTCTGAAAGAATAAAGCAGGCAGGGCATGTTAATCCTCTCGGAGAGGGCAAAGAGGCTGTTTTCCTAACATTATCCACATGTCATACACATACTGCTTCTGCGATTTCAGCACGGTCATGTACAACCTATACTTCCAGTTTTTCTTTAAATAGACCCATATTGTCTTTAGTCACATCCTAAGCAATAATAGCTACAAAATGATGTTCTTGAAAAAATTATGTACACATGCACATGACTATTAAAACAAAAAATTATTTACCCTCTATTACCTCATATGATTTCACACTTTGGGAAACTCTGATGTAGAAACTTGGGTCTGTTCTTGCCTCAGCCACAAACTACTATGTGTGCCCATGTACTTCCCTCCCCTGAGACTCAGTTTCCCCAAATACAAAAATGAAGAGGATGGTCTAAACAACCTTTCCAGTCCCTTCCACTTCTGATATTAGAAGATCTATTATTAAGCAGACAAAATAAGCAAAAGAGTTCAAGCAGGGAACTTTAAAAGAGGTATTAATGCCACTCAATATAATTAGGGTCATTCCTAAGCACTTGTCTGAAAACAGAGAAAAGGGTAAGAAAGAGAATGACAAAGAGGTACATGCCATACCTTCCTTCATCTCAAAAAATGGACTTTGTGCTTCTCTTTTATGACATTTATTATATCAGCAGTTTTTCCTAAGACAGGATATGTGGGTTTTGTAATAGGACCACTTGGATTTGACTCTCAGCTTGGGTAGTGGTGGTTTTATCACTAGGCAAGTCATTTAACCTCTTGGCTTCTACGCTCATAAAAGGGTGATACCTTCTTCAGAAGGTTGTGTGGGAATATGTGTGAAGAGCTTGTATAAAGTGCCTAGCCAAGTGCTGGGTATAACAGATGTTTGCTATTACTATTATGCCTTGCTTTAACTGGCCTCTCCTACTTAATTATAAACTTTATGAAGGCAGGCAAGTCACGTTTATCTAACCCACCCCAAGCCCCCACAGACAGTGTTTTATATATGTTAAAGGGCTTAACCTGAATTAACAGGAAATCAAAACCCACAGAAAGAGTGCCTGCTCCAAGACAGGGATCCGGACATGCCCAGAGATGTATAAATAACAACCAATTCACTCCTGATAAAAACAAATGTTCCCTCTTTCTAAAAATTAAGTCTTAGTTGTCCATCAAAATGGAAAGTGGTTGTTATTGATTCTCCCCTTCTTTCTTCCTTTGTAATATGCTGTGTTTTCCATAATAGGAATATTAAAATTATTACAAAGTTGAATAAGGTTGCTGGCCTCTGAGTCAGAAAGTCAGAGAGCAGGGTCTAGTCTCCATCATCACATAAGACGCTATGTGACTCGGGGCAAGTCACTCCATTTACCAGTAAATTATGGGAACTGCACCCACTGTGGTGACATTTTCAGGCTGCTGTGGGAGCCGGGCGCCCAGCCGGAGCAGTGAAACCTTGGTCCTCAAACAAGATCCTGGGCTCTCCTGAGCATGCCTCGAGCCCCACCAATAGCTTTCCAATTTTTATTCCAAACCAGACCTTTATTTCTTTCTTGGTGTCACACCCTCATAAATATTGTTCTGGTCATAAAAAGAAAGAAAAAACCATAAAGCTGCAGTCTTTTTCTGATAAACATGCTATAAAGGAATGAGAATAAATTTGGGGCTGTGACCATAACTCTCTGTTAATGAGTACCAGCCGTGTTTAACACCACCAGCTGTGTTTAACACTTGCAGGGTGTTCTGTTTGTTTCTTCTTTGTTTTTGTTTTGGTTTTTAAACACATTTAAAACTTCAGACTTCAGTGCTTACTGGCAGATCATTTGGAGCAGAGGAAAGGAGGTAAAACAGCTAACCAGAACCATCAGAAAGACTGGAACTTGAAACCGAGCCTAGTGGTCAGCTCTAGTCCAAACGATTCCTGTCTAAAGCGAGTAACACAAATCAAATCAGCAGCATCATTCTTAAAAGGCACCACTAGGCAGGGTGAGTGCAAGAGGGTTACAGTCCCACGCAAGTGACATTTAAGGTCACAGCTAAAAAAGGTGCTGTGTTCATTTGCCTTACAGAGTCTGTGGATGAGGGGGCAAAGAGGACACGAAAGATGCAATAAAAGAACAACTGATCAGTAAGAACCTCCTTTATCCATATTACAAACTTACAGGAAAGACACCATGCAAATATACTTGAAGAAACCAGGTTAGTCCTACTCTGGGAGACAGAGGTCTTCAGATGTGTGAATATAAGGGTAACAATTACAACTCCTACCACCTCAGCTCCCTCATCTATAAAATGTGGACAACAATTAACAGTATCATAAATTGTCATGCGAATTAAATGCGACGATACATGAAAGCACTTGGAACAGTATCTGGTGCATAGTATTGGTTAGCTGTCGATAATTATTTGTATGCTGCATGACAGTTTTGCATACATTATCCTATTTGATCATAAGAACAACTTTGTGAGGCTCACAGGACACTGGCTCAAAGAGATAAAAGGACTTGTCTACAGTCCTCTTTAGAGCTAAAAAATGACAGCAGTCCAGTTCCTCTCAGCACATAGTCCCTAGCCCTGGATGGACCTGAGAGGGCTGCCTTAGCAGGAGTTTGAATGTGTTTCCAGCTCAACTGTGCTGCATGCCTGCTGCTAGGGATTCATGTGTTTCCAGGACCTCTTTGAATAATCTGAGGCTGGAAGACAGGTTTGATGTGAAAGTCAGCAGGATAGTTTTCATATCTGGCCCTAGGAGCCAGAATATGGCCTCTAGGGTCAGCCCCAAATGGCATTTTGAAATTTGCGTTTTCTACTAATTAATAAAATATAATAAGTTAATAAAATTTAATAGCTACCAATTAACAAGCACTTGCATTAAATCTTTTACAAACAGCTCATATAATTCTCACAATTATCCTTGGAGTGGGGAAGGGGAGGTATCTTTGTACTTATTTAACAGGCAAGGAAACTAAGGCTGAGACTGACCTGAAGATTCAAAGCTAGTAAGAGGCAGAGGCCGAGTTTGAACACAAGTCCCCAGAGAAAATGCCACTCTGACTCCTGGGTACCCCCAGGGAGGAAGAGGCTCAGAACACCAGGCACTCTTCCCTTCAGAGACAGTATGAACCTCTGGGAAGAACTTTTTGCTTTTGCAAACCAACACTGCAAAGTCCACTAAGCTCTTTATTTTATTTCTCCTCCTGAACTTATGCGATTCAGGACACCCCTCTCTTATTCTTTCTCCTACCACCCTTCACAACAAGAGGTGACAGCTGCTGCTGAGGAGCAAGGTAACAAACACCTCCAACCCCAGTGCCTCTTTTACGAGGGAGGGGAGAAGACAAGCTGAGGAGCTGGTACAAAGGGACAGGATGCCTCTTTCTCAGATGGCAGGGGGAGTCAGGCCCCAGGTCAGAGGCCTTGGCGGGTGCTGGACTCATCTCCGCCTCCTCCACTCAGCATAGACACTAGGAACAGGACATGGGAAGTCTCCAAACAAGCCCTGCTCAGTCCTCTGAACCCACAATCCATAGTGACCTCCTCCAGGTCACCTCACAATCTCAGTCTCTCAGATAACAGTCCCACTCCCCCTACTGCCCCTGACACCACTCACTTCACAGTTCCCCAGGGACCCCCACATACTCTTTAATTTGAAAAAAAAAAAATTCAGTTTTATTGAAATACATTCATATACCATACAATCACCCATGGTATACTATCAACTGTTCACAGTATAATCATATACTTATGCATTCATCACCACAATCTATTTCTGAACATTTTCCTTACATCAGAAAGAATCAGAATAAGAATAAAAAATAAAAGTAAAAAAGAACACCCAAACCATCCCCCCATCCCACCCCATTTTTCATTTAGTTTTTGTCCCCATTTTTCTACTCATCCATCCATACACTAGATAAAGGGAGTGTTATCCACAAGATTTTCACAATCACACTGTCATCACTTGTAATCTACATTATTACACAAACTGTCTTCCGGACTGCAGACTACTGGGTTGGAGTTTGATAGTTTCAGGTATTTACTTCTAGCTATTACAATACATTAAAACCTAAGAGGTGTTATCTATATAGTGCATAAGAATGTCCACCAGAGTGACCTCTCGACTCCATTTGAGATCTCTCAGCCACTGAAACTATTTCATCTCATTTTCGATCCCCCTTTTGGTCAAGAAGATGTTCTCAATTCCACGAGATCTGCTGGGTCCAGATTCATCCCTGGGAGTCATATCCTACGTTGCCAGAAGATTTACACCCCTGGGGGTCGGGTTCCACGTAGGGGGGAGGGCAATGAGCTCACCTGCCGAGGTGGCTCAGAGAGACAGAGGGCCACATCTGAGAACAAAGAGGTACTCGGGGAGCTCTTAGGCACACTGCACGTACTCTTCACACCATCACCTACTCATCACAGAATCACCTTGGGTGGCTTTTCCAGGCAGTGGCCAGACCATCATCAATGAATATTCAGTCATGACCAGAAGCTTTGAAGTGAGCAGACATTAGAGTACAGCCTTGGGTAGACTTCCCATATAGAAAAAAACTTGGCTGTAATCAGGGCCATCTCCAAATCTCAACTTACAGAGAGACAGCACTTGTTTTACTGCTCAGGACATTGTTGAAGGTGACACTTTAAAAGCAGTGTGTGTTGAGGAAAGGGGTACCACTGAGGGCACATACCACAAACTCAGGTGGGAGGGCAGGCAGCAAAGCCCCGTTTCCCCAGTAGCCCAAAGTCAGCAGCCTCTCTGAAGCCAAACTTTCCTTCACGCTTTTTCTCCCAGGAAAGCTGGGGTGAGATGGGGACTGTGTGTGTCTGGGCAGCCATCAGAGCAGTCCAGCCCATGAGGACCAGAGCACAGAGCAGGTGAGCACAGCAAGGCAAGTCACTGAGGAAGAGGACAGAAAATTGGGGGAAGGGGTGTGGGGCACCACTGCAGCTGGTCTCAGAGAACCTCTCTGTTACACCGCACAGCCCACTGTTGGAGCTAAAATATTCTTCCCCACACTCCTCACCCTTCCCCATCAGCCCACCCACCTCCACACACACACTCCTCTTCCTCCATTAGCCCAGCCTCCTCGCATTCCCAAGAGCATCAAATTCCAAAACATGCTTATCTTCCTTCTCATCACACTTATTCTTTAGATCCTTCAACCCTTCCGTTGATAAGAATGAGTCCTCTATCCTAATCCAGCAAAGAGAAAACAGCTTCCTTGGCCTCTAAAGCACCACGAGATGGAGGGATGGGAGCTCTCCTCAAGCCCCAGCTGGGGCACAGTCTCGCCAGGCCTGCTTCCAAACAGCACCCACCCAACCTACCATCCCAAAGCCCAGCATCGTCCATAGCCTTTCCATCCCCATCATTCAGTTCTGGCCCAGGAATATCCCAGCACATACACAGCACACCTTACGTGACCACCAGTCTTAGAATCTACTCTTGCTCTGACAGCAGGTGGAAGTGGGGAGGGAAACTGAAACTGCTGCAAGGAGCTTCACTCAGCCCTCAGCTCTTCCCCTCCTCTCCTCGACCTCCAGGTTCCTCTCGACCCTGAGGGCACAGGGAGAAAGAGACAGGTCAGGTGACCACCTGACAGACACCCTGGCCTCCACCCCCAGTCCTTCAGACCAGGTGCCTAAAAAGAAACCAGAAGGCACCTGTTGAGCTTGTCCAGGCTTTCAGGCACTGGGGCCGAGATAGGACAGTGTTTTCAGGGTGCTGAGAGCACTCAAGTCTCAAAGACCTGGTCTAGAAGCTTCATCAGGAAGCCACCCAGAGGCAAGGCAGAGAATGGGAGTGAGGATGGTTTCCCAAGGCACGGGAAGAAAGGCACCGGCTGGTTCAAAAGTAGATAAAAACTGAGGGATGCTTCCTTGCCGCCCTCCCAGAGGAGACAGGGTGTCCCTCAGATGGGAAAAGGGACCTCCTTCGTGGAGTGACAGCCACAGGAAGAATGTCCTCATCCTTCTCAGAAAACAGGCTGCAATGCCTTGGGCTTAAACCTTGATTGCCAAGGCCAAAAAGGAAAGGAGGAAATACCCTGCAATCCACCAATCTCATTTCCAGATTTCCTCTCTCCAGCCTAGACACATTAATAATTAACATTGCCAGAAAAGATGAGTAATGGCACCGGAGCCCCCCGGCCCCAAGCCTGCGATCTTCAGGGCTTGGGGCTGGGACGGGCGCCCGGAACAAAGCCTCCGCATTCCCCCAGGAAGGTGTGTCTGAAACCAGACCCGTCGCAGGCGAGAAGCTGACCCCTCACCTCTCTCTCAGCCGGCTCCGGGCAAGTGTGGGTGGGGAGGCTTTCGGAGGCAGACAAGGGGCAGGGGGCCCCGGAGAGCGGGTCGGAACACATGTGGAGGTGGCCTCTGCCCACCGCCCCGCGCTCCTCCCCCGACCAACTGCTGCCCCCGCAGCCCGCACGCCTCCCCGGCCGCGGGGCCCCCAACCACAGCCGATTTCGGGAAGCCTACTTGCCTGCTGAGGAGATAATCCTGTTACTATGAACACAGGCTGTAGTTAGAGACCCAATTCTTAAAACAAGGAGCTCCCCCGGCGCCCTTCCCGATGAGTAACCCAAAGCCAGCTCAATGAATTCTCTCGCAGAAACTCCAGGGACAAGCTGCGGCTCCCACACCGACGGCGGGCGGGGGAGGAACCTGCTCCCATTACGCCCGCGCCCGTACACAAAAGCACCTTCTAATGCAACCCGAGCACCCTGCACCCTGCCGGCCCACCAGTCTGCAGCCCCTGGAAAGTTACGGCGCGCGCACACACCTGAAAGCCCCCTGTAGTGGCCCCCGCCAACCCCCCTGGGCGGCGGGGCACGCGTCCCGAGACTGGCAGCGCCGCAGCTCCATGCGTCCGCTTGGCGAGCCCGGGCCGGACACTGGTCAGTGGCGCTGAGAGGCACAGTGCTCCCGCGCCTCCGCGCGCCCCCGGCGCATCGCGCGCCCTCCTCGTCCTCCCCTGGCCCTTCCCAAAGAGCCCACACCCACTTGACATCAGCGCCGACCAAAGCACGTGGCTCAGCGCCAGACTGTGGACCCCCGCGGTCCAAAGCGTGCCCCGGGTGCCGCTGCTGCTCGGCCAGGACGGCGAGTTTGAGCGCGGCACATTCCTCTCCTTGCAGAGGATGCTGCCTGCGAGAGGGGGTAGGGAGAGGGAGGCGAGGGGAAAGAACCCAGGGGAGGGGGCAGGACCTGTCGCCTCACAGCAGCGCAGCTCTGGCGACCAGCCACCAGCAGACCTTACAGCGGTTGCTGCAAGTGTCCATCCACTGCGAAGACCAGGCTGCTGACTACCCGGGTTGCTGCCCCCTTTCTGCCAAGGACCCCTCCAAGAACCCTGACCTTGAATTCTCTTCCCCACAATGACTGAAGGAGGCTCCACTCTTAATAAGCCCTTCTAAATTACAAGGACTGATTCTATCAAGCCAAGAATGAAAGCTTGGTTGGATGTGATACTGACCCCAAAACCCAGAAGGCTGCTATCCGGCACCCAAGGAAGCAGACCATCCCCTCTGGCTTGTCTCTACACTGTCAGACTCGACTGTGTCTCCTTTCCTTCTCTCTTCCCTCAATGCCCTTGGCAATATGGGACTGATTGCCTGGTTCTGCAGTTAACCAGAAACAGTATGGTAGCAGCCCCCCCCCCACGTAATTCATTCATTAGCATCCACTCAAATATGCAAACATTCAACCATTAATTAAGGCTTAGTATGTCCCAGGAGCAGCAGATAGATGAATAAAGTTCCTACACTCATAGGGCTTATAATCTAGTTTGGGAGAGAAAAAATAAACAAATACAGAAAGAAGTAATCACAACTGTTACCAGGGTATTAAAGGTAAGAGGTGCCAGCAGAGTGCATGGCACACAGGGAGCCCTCAACTATCTCAGCCATCAGGAAAGGCTTCCCTGAGGAAATGACATTTGAGGTTCCGAGGCATGAAAGTGAGATGTTACCCGGGGCGGGGGGGGGGGGGTGGTTCAGGCAAAGACCCTGGTTATTAAACTATAAATGCACTCCACTGCACAGGTGCAGATGATCAAGCAGTGAATGGCCATGCCAGGGACACCTGGGCCCTTGTGCAGGCGGGGCATGGGGTGGCTCCAGCCCTGGAAGACTGGCTGGCTGTCCAGAAAGGCTCTTATTTCTGCTTTCTCATTTCCCCACCCATGGCTGTTCCATTTCCACTGGACATGGAATCGAGAGCATCTCTTCAGGCTCCAGCCCCAGCATCAATTTACTGTGTAACCCTACCAAAATCACTTCCCCTCTCTGGGTTATAATTTCTCCATTTAAAATGAAGGCATGGATTAGGACAACGTTTCTCCTTTTTTTAAGCCCATGCTCTCCTTTGGATAAACACACATCATTCCCATTCTGAAGTATCTATGATGATAGGACATCAAATCATTTTCCAAATCAAAAATTATAATATTGAATATGTTTTTTCAAATTACATATGCCCTTTAAGTATTAAGCAATATTCTGTCTTTAGATATCTGCAAAGATAGCTTGAGGGTAGAAGTAAAGAAATGGCCTCCAAGCTCACCCTTCTCCTTTATTTGGTACCTCGCT
>PVKY010005603.1:0-17145 GCA_004027775.1 Bradypus variegatus
GTAGCCTGAGGTTTACATCATCCTGAGAACTAACAAATGACCATACTCCACCCAGCACAACCACATCCTTCCTCCAGAAGAGCTCTGACCGACCCTGCCGGAGTCCTTGCCCATCCCTGAACTAATCACCAGGGGGATGGGTTGGGCCACTCTGATTGCCTTGGTTGGGTCTCTTGCCCACCCCTGTGGTTCAGCAGGTGGGACCTTGTGTTTGACAGCCCCAAAGGTTAGGAAGGGGCAGTTCTAGAAGGGAAAAGGTATCAGGCAGGAGAAAACAATAAGTCTACTACCAGCCCTTTGCTTCTCTGGGATCAGGGAAGCCGCCAAGAACAGCTCCACCCTCTCCTACAGGAGCCCAGCCATCTGAGCAAATTGTGAGCTGTGAGAATTTCCCTAGATACTGATTGGCAGCACCAAGATGGGTCAGAAACAGTCCTTGCTCTAAGTGCTCTTGGCTGGGGATGTAGGGTCCAGGAATGGGGAAACAACACAATAACAGCAATACAATCAGTGCTGTGATCATAGGAGAGGTACAAAGGCGAGAGTCCCCTGTCTTGGGAAACCTTAGGAAAGGCTTTGCAGAGAAGCAATGCTTGAACTAGGTCTGGAAGACTGACTAGGAGCACAGCCAGGTGACAGGCTGGTGGGGAGGGGAGCAGGACTTTCTAGGCAGAGAGCACAACATATGCAAAGGTATGGCAACAGGAGAAGGTACAGCACAGTCAGAACTGCAGGGAATTCTGCGTGACTGGGTCATGTGTGCGAGAGGGAATACATGGGCAGGAGACTGGAGAGGTAGGCTGGGGCCCTGTCATGGCGGGCTCAAGTCCATGGTCAGAGGGAACCCCATGAGGAGTTAAGTAGAGGAGTGATTTGAACAGATTTGTGCTGGAGGGGCAGAGTGGAGGCAGGAGGCCAGTGAGGAGTGGCTGAACAGTTGAGGCTTCAGATAATGAGCGCCTGAACAAGACATTGCCATAGGGCTGGAGAGGAGGTGGTAGATTTAAGAGCTAAATGTAACAGGACTAGGAAATCATTTGGATTTAGAGGAGGAGAAGAATGAAGGATGTCTGCCAAGTGTACGTGTAATTGCATGTGGTGGTGGTGGCAGCCAGAACAGGGTTTCCTCCATGGAGTAAAGGTGAGGCTTTTTAACAAGGTGCCAGTCAGGGAGGTTGAGGATTTTATAATTTTTGGTGTTATAATAAACTCAGTTTGTTCAGTAAACATTTTGTAAGCATCTGCAGCGGCCGGGCTCTGGCTTATAGGAGCGAACAGACAGGTTCTTTCTTCTCATGAAGACGGTGGTTTATTAAGAGTGGCGGTCATTAAACAGGAAAGTCCTCACCTGGCTGGATCCTGGTAGTGGTTTATGATGCTGAGCGAGCTTCCCAGCTGTTCCTGTGCCTGTAGCCAACCTTTTCCCACATACAAACAGTCCCAGAGGAAACTGGGCCAGAGGGTGTGGATAGCTCTTTGCTAACTGACTGTCTCATTGGGAAACACTCAGAACCTTCCCGAGGCAGCCCAGAGGAGCAGAAGGAGCACTGGCCTGGGAGTCAGGTGCAGGTTCTCTTTCCAACTCCACTGTCTGACCTTGTTTAAGTCACAACTACGCTGAGCCTCTATTTCCTCATCCCCAAAATGGAATTATTAGTCGCTGCCTTGTGTAAAGTCAGCAGACATTTATGTAGTTCAACTGAGGGAATGCATGCGCTGATGCTTTGCAAAGATAAACTTCTATATGCATTAGCAGGAGTTGGTAAACTTTTTTTATAAGGGCCAGATAGGAAATATTTTAGGTTTCACAGGTCACACCGTCTATTGTGACTACTCAGTGCTGCCACTGTAAATAGCCATAGACAATACATAAACAAGTGAGCATGGCTGTGTTCCAGTGAAACATTATTTTTACTAAAACAGCTAGTGGGGCCAGATTTGGCCCATGGACTGTAGTTTACTGACCCCTGTGTTAGGTGATAGAGATGGCTAAGGGTCAGTTGTGCATTCGTGAGGAATGGGAGTCCTCAGATTACACATGGGAAACAGGAGCAGGAAAGGAAACCAACGTATATTGTATACCTACTATGTGCCAGAAACAGTGATTGTCTCTGTGCAAATGTTGTTTCATTTCAGCTTCACACCGTGACATGTTAATTGTCTGCCTTTTATAGATCAGGAGACTGAAACCCCCAAAAAGGTAAAATGATAAATTAAAGACTACACAACTAGTGAGGAACAGAGCCAGGATTTTCAAAGCAGGTGTCTACAACTCCAAAGTCTAAGAGTTTCTGCTTTAAAGCCCTGGAAGCCCTCAGAGCCGACCATAGCCCACCCAGGCTCTCTTGAGAAGAGGATTAGTGACTGCTAAGCCCAGAAATCCATTTCCAGGGCTGGACACTCATGGTTGTGCCATTAAGGGGAATTAGAAAACACCCTTGAGTTCATGCATAGAAAGCCCTACACGAAGCATCTGGCTCAGTACAGAGTACAGTACCTGTGGACTAGGATGAATGTGATTATGAAGATGACAAGGAAGACTTGAAAACCAGGTTGGGTGAAGGCCAAGAGAATACCAGAGCACCTCCTTGGTCTGAGAAGAATGGTTCATGTGGCCTTCCTCAGCTTCTTCTTCTCTGAGTTTCTCAACCACACACCTACTGTGGGATTGAGCAGCCTTTAATAAAGAGTGTTCCTGCCTCCTCTCCCCAATTCCCAGTCCCTAAAGCCCATGTTTTTTCCCCTTTCCTACAGCACAATCCAGAGTCACTTGGACAGCCCCCTGCTTCCCACAACTGACCATGTGGTACCAGGGCACCATTAGAATCCCAGCAACTAGACAGTGAGTAGTAGGTGGACTCAAGAATTTTGGAAGCATAGGCCAAGGGCCCCTGAGTCACCACAGCCACCAGACACGGAGCCAATGGGAGTCCAAATAACTTCCCTTGGTTGGTAGAGCAAGTACCTTGCAGTCAGGACTTGAGTCTGCATCTCTCTGACTCCAAGGTCTGTTCTCTTCCCCTCTGCTCTATCCTGGATCCTGCATGTCTGAGGAAGGACTTGGCACCCCTCACCCAATCCTCACTGAATCCTGTTGATTCTCCTTCAAAATATAACTGGAATCCATCTCCTTCTCTTCATCCCCACTGCCAAAGTCCTCGTCTAGGCCGCCATCATCTCAACCACTACAAAAGCCTCCTAATTGGTCTCCCCACTTCCCCTCTGCCCCTCCCTAGCCCACAGCCTTTTCCACACAGCCACAAAGTGATCTGAAAGCCTAACCCAGATCACCTCAGTCTTCCCCTTAAAGCCCGTTAGAGGCGTCCCACTCACTAAAATAAAATCCGCAGTCCATGCCGTGATGTTGAATACTCTGCACAAGCCCTGTGTTTTCAGACTAGATTGTGACCCATTAGTGGGTATGAAGTCAATCTAGTGGGTTGCAAACAGCATGAGAGTACACCACACAGAGTGAGTATTATTCCATAAAACCTGTGCTTTCCATTATGTACATATTCGTGTATGTATATAACCTGAGTTAAAATGTAACTCGCGGTAACTGTGGGTCAAGTTCATGAAAGTTTGTCTGACACTGACCCAGCCCACGTTACATCACATCTCAAGCCATTCCTCCCATCACTCTGCCCTCCAGCGTGTTCTTCCAGTTCCACTCTTATATCTGCCATGCCTCAGGGTCCTCACATATTTTTTCCTCTGCCTAGAATGTTTTTTGTTTACTCTCTGAGTGGCTAACATGTTTTAACTCAGCCTGTCACCCTCTCACAGTAGTCTTCTCTGGCTCCCATCTAAAGTAATTCTCTACAGTGTTACTCTCTGTCTTTTCATAATTTATAATTATTTGATATGCTTGTTTGCTTTTCACTAATTCTCACTAAAATGAAAGCCCCATGAAAGAAAGGAACATGTCTGTGGTGTTCGAGGGTTAAACCCCAATACCTGGCACAATGCCTGGCTCGGAGTAGGCGCAGAATAAATAATGTGTAGATGGAAGGGAGAGAGCCCCAACACCTGGGCTCCAGATCCAGCTCTGCTCCAGATTAGCCAGGTGGCTTTGGGCGAGTCACTTCCTCCATCCCATTGCCTCAGTTTCCTCACTTGTTAAATGGGGAGTTTAAACTGAATATTTGAGCAGTCTTCTTAGTGTTGACATACTGTGATTCTCTTGTCTGGAACTGGAATGTGGGCTGGGGCTAATGATCATTTCTTTCCAGTTTACAGATTGTTTCACTTCCCTTATCTCATTTGATTTGCACAACAGCTCCTGGAGGTGGTCGTTCAGGCTGTTATTGCCAATGTCATTTACTAATTAGAGTATCCAGAAATTCAGTGTGATTTAAAAACTTGCTCAACATAGCAGAATAGCAGAACCAGGTCGCACACTGAGGCCTTCAGATTCCAACTTTCATGCTTTTCTCCATAATAGCACCCAGGGTCACCTGCCCTGGATGAGAAGAATGAGAACTGACTGTGAAGAGGAGGCGCTCGCAGCTCCTCTTGCCCTGGAATGGCATTACTAGTCCTACTCTCTGAGTCCAGTATTGTTTGAGATCCTTAGCCACCTGCTGTGGGACATTAGGTAAATCAGGAAACCTCTCTGAACCTCCCTTAGTGAAACGTAATCGACCTTATGTTATTATACTGGAACTCAAAGGGACTTCAGTGGATGAACCTTGAACACTTTGTGTTGAGTAAAATAAGCCTGATACAAAAGGACACATACTGTATGATCTCACTTATGTGAAGTAATTAGAATATGCAAATTCATTGTCAGAAATTAGAATACAGGTTACGGGGGTGGGGAGTGGAGAGTTAATGCTTTATTGGTACAGAGTTTCTTTTTGGGGTGATGGAAGAGTTTGGGTAATGGATGGTGGTGATGGGAGCACAACATTGTGAATGTAATTAACACCACTGAATTGTTTAGTTGAAAAGGGTTAAAATGGGAAATGTTATGTTGTAGATATGTTCCCATGCTAAAAATTTTTTTAAAGGGGAAAGATACTTCAAGATTTTTTTTCTCTAAGTATTATTTGAAGTCTGCTGTCCTAGATGCCCATTTACTGAGGAGGGTGCCCTGGGATTGGGGGTGGAAAGGGATCCTCCCTCACTATCCTGGGCTCATCCCGACTCAGGAACCTGGCGGACCGAGGCAGTGTTCAGTGAGGAAGCACTAATGGGAATTCCGAGTGACATCCCTCTTCAGAGTGCTGCCACCCTGGGTGTCAACCCCTGCACGGCCTACCGGATGTTGATGGACTTTGAGCAGCTGCGGCCAGGTAGGGCCCCACAAGTGGAGGGGGCAAACCACAAGGCCTCCTGACCTTGAGGCCTTGGGAACTTGCCAGGGAGGGATCTGAAAGGAAGCCGGCCCCTAACCTGGGTGAGTGTGGTGGTGTTGCTTTTACTTAGAAAGATATAGATTGGTTCCTGGAAAACATGCTGAAACCTCATGAGTATGCTCATGAAAACGGCTTAAAGATTATTTTCTGTAGAACCTGGGCTGGAGTTCTTTCATTCAACAAAAATGTAACCGACTACAGGGATATAAAGCCAGAGAAAATAAACGTAGTCCCTGTTGCTTTCAATAAAGTGTTAAATTTAGTGTTAATTGCATTCAGCATTTACACAGAACTTTACAGTTTGCATAAAGTACCTTTACATGCCATACCCCCATTGGGCACATTAAATCTTCAAAGCTATGTGGGGAGGGTGGTATCATTGTCACTGGTTAAGAGCTCAAGCCCCAAAGTCAAATCACCAGGTCTGAACTCAAGCTTCACGTTTCACTAGCTGTGTGAATTGACCTCTCAGGTTGCCAGATTTTTCATTTGTGAGATGAAGACGAAGGCATTGTGAGGATTAACTGAAACACTGTGGTGTAACACTTCGCACAGTGCCTGACATACAGTCATTGTTCAAAGCACAGGAGCTGGGCCAATCATCCACCAACTCCCATCATCCATTGTTTGAGGGTTGCCCCTGCACACTGCGTTTCCTTGAGCTGGCAGGGGCCATAGAAATCACCCCATCTGGCTACCTCACGCTGGTGAGGAAACTGAGGCCAACAGATGTTGGAGTATGATGAACTTAGGTGGTGGCCCCTGCTCAAGACCTGACTTAAACCTAATCCCAGCTTCCCTCAAGGAGAAACTCGGGTTCCCACAACTGTGGCAGAGGGGTCCTAGGAGACTTTGGTGGAGAAAGTGAGCAGGTGTGACCCAGAACCATTGCTCGAGCCCTAACGCAGCACAGGCTTCGGTCATCTGCGTCACATCCCCTCAGGCCACCTCTGGTTTTGGCTGCAGCTGTGCTGCACAGATCTGAGCAGGCTGACAGCACCCTACCTCAAGTGCCCCCTGTACACCACGCTACTTTTTTGCCTCAGGGCAGATCCGTATTAAACAAACTTAGGATCTGGACCCATAGTGAGAATTACATTTTGCATTGTGACCCAGTACACAGACATATGAATATATGTGTATAATGGAAACCACAGTTTCATGGAACAGTATTTACCCTTACTCTGTGTGATGTATTCTCTTATTTTTTATTCTATTCTCTTCCACTTTTGTGAAAAAAAGTTCTCCTTGCAGTCCACTAGATTGATTTCACAGCCCACTGATAGGTCATAACTTGCATGCCATCCCCTGGCTAAGAAGAATGGGCTTTCTCCTTCCAGAAAGTCCTCTTTTTCTAGCTCAAGCCCATTCTGGACCAGATCTCTGCTGCCTCTCAAAAACCAAAGATGTTGGGGTTTATGGAGCACTTCCTGGACCCAGTTGACATTTGACCTTCATAGCAGCCCTGGTTAGTACTCTCAGGAGTCCCATTTATCTGGAGGAAACTGAGGTTCAAAGAAGTCATGACTTGCTCTGTCTCATTTAGCTACAGGAGACGATGAAGGTGGGACTCCACATGCAGGTCTGTCTTGTTTCAGAATGCACATTTTTCTCAACCTGCCACACTACCTCCGCCACTGGCTAATTCCAAAGCTAGGCCTGAGCTTTGACCACAGACCGCCTGTAGGACCCTGTTTCAGGCGCTGCCAGTATCTCCAGTGCAGCTCTAATCCCATCTCAAAGCAGCAGTCCAAGCAAGGTCTTAGAAAGTTCAGCAGCCAGGTCCTGGGTCCCTTTTGAGCCTAGAGCTTCCGTCTCTTGCCCCATAATAGGATCCCAGGCCAGGTTCTCTTGATCTGTTACAGGTCTCCAGGGCTTGACTTGGGTCTCTTCCTGTCTCCACAGGAGACTCTGTCATCCAGAATGCATCCAACAGTGGAGTGGGGCAAGCAGTCATCCAGATCGCCGCAGCCCTGGGCCTGAGGACCATCAATGTGGTCCGAGACAGGTGCGTGGGGAGACCTAATCCCAGATCACAGTTTGGGACTTTCCACCTTGCATCCCTAGCAGTTATGAAAAGTACCCATCTTTTGACTTAGATTTTGGACTTTTCCAAAAGATTACAGCCTTGCAGGTGCTCACATCTCCACCAGATGGCGCGCTTGCACGAACAGCTTGCTAACAGATGAGTCAGCCACCAGAAATGAAATCCAGGTAGCCTTTGGCTATAGGATGAGTGAATTTTTGAAATGTTGAGAGAGCAGGAAGGGGGTGGAGACTGCCCTTAATGAACAGCTAAGAGTCTTTGAGACTCTTGACTTAATAACCCCATTTTTCAAAACCACAGTTCATATTGTTCATATTTGGAAATGTTTTAAGCTATATTATTCTTCTGTGAACTGTCTACCCTAAGGCTCTTTTTTCCTTTGCATTCATGTGGCACTTTGAAGTATACTAAATACAGTTATGAAGGAGATGGGACAGGTTTGTCATCTCAGTTTTACAGAAGAGGAAACCAAAGCTTCAGGAGAAGGAGCAGCCTGCTCAGGGAAGCACAGCAAGCCAGTAGCAGGCTTAGCTGGCTTCATTTCCTGACTTGTTCTCTTTCCATCAAATCATCTAGTTGCCTAAAGCCTCACTATCCATAAATGTGGCTTTGCTGTCCACCTTCCCAGCTCTGGGACAACCCGCTGAGGATGCAGGGAAGGCTGATGTCCACGCCCAATTTTGTGGTGTTTGCGTGTTATTTGAAGTACTTTTGTCACACTTGGTTGACTGGGGCAGCTCTGGGCTATGGGGCTGGCAAAAGGCAGGAGTGTTTCCTGTCCACCAGGATGGTGGCTGTGAGCGTACGCCCCCCTTTTCTTGGGAAGTTGTGGTGTTTAGTGAATTCTCTCAGCCTCTGGATTATTGCCTTTTGTCTCAGAGCTCTCTTAGTTCTGCACTCATTTTAGAGTAATAATTTTAGAAACAGAAAAGAGAAAAAAAAAAGGTCCTCCTCGCAGATCTAGTGGGTTATTGAAATATTAAGAGACAAAGCAATTAGGGCCATTAATGAGAGATCCAGGGGACAGAGAGTTCAGTCCCTCTTCAGGAATTGCCTGAGCTCTGTCCTTCCCCCTTCCAAGCGCCCGACTCCAAAAAGCTGCCGCTTTTTTTTTTTTCCTTTCTTTTCCTGGGTTCCCAGCGCCAGCGCTCTCCTCCCACGGGACCGAGCCTGGCTGGGAGGGGCGCGGGTCCCCTGGCCACAGAACCTTTCTGAGCGGTTCCCCCTCCCTGCTGTGCTTATCCGGGATCTCTGCTGCGGCAGAGCCGTGACATGTCACAAGTGCGCTCCATTCTCCAGGGAAGCCCTGGGATGCCGGGCTGTGTAGGGGCGCTCCCAGCCCGCTTCAAAGATGGTTGAGTAGGAGGGGTTAACTTCTCCCTTTCCGCACAGCTCCGCTCTCCCAGCTCTGGGACAATCAGCCGTGGGTGTATTCAAAGCCACTGTCCACGGCGGATAATGTGGCGCGCGACTGGTGCCGCAGGGAAAGGTCCCTGTCAGGCTGGGTCACTTGGCACAGCTCCGTGCCGTGCGTTCAGCCCCGGGCAGGAGCAGCCCTGCCCACCAGAGAGATGGCTGGAAGCAGTGCGGCCCCCCTCTTTCTCTTCCTTTTGGCTCCCCTTTGATCCCCTGGACCTGAGACAGTCAGCAGTGGGTATAGGAAGGGGAATCCTCCACGCCAGACACCAAGGTGCTAGTCCTCACCACTCCCGTCCTATCTGCCGCTGCTCCCGGGCTCCAAGCGCCACCCCGCTGTTTCCCCGCACCGCAGCGTGGCCGGGAGACTCAGCCGAATCACTCACTCGTCCCAGAATGCAGACTCCTGGTTTCACCAAATGCACGTTCCCTGTGGCTTTAGCAGACCTTGTCCGGCTGGTGCTACCCTGGAGTTGACGTTCTGGGTCACTTTCTGGTTTCCGCTCAGTGTCTTTCACGGAGTTGTCTCCCTGCTCTGTCTCACCTAGCCGCCATCATCGCTCTCTCAGCTTTGCTGTCATGAAGACCAGCCTTAGGAGGGGAACTGAACATGCACCAGTTCCCCTATCCTCAGTTTACTAACAGAAATTATTCTGTTTGCCTTGGCCAAAGAGGCCTGGAGCCACTCCTGGGCTGAAGTATGTTTGCACAACACTCTGAAGTGTCCCTTGGAAAGAAACAAGTGGGAAGGAAGTGGAGTCTGTCATTTCATTAGAAGAGATCAGAAGTGAGATGATTTCTCCTGGGGCATGATGGTTTCTAGCAACCTTGATCTGGCAGGTGCTATAGAAATCACCCAGTCCAGCTTTCTCATATCAGTGAGGAAACCAAGGCCAATAGATATTGGAGTATGATAAAATTAGGTGGCGGCCCCTGCTCAAAACCTGGCTTAAGCCCAATCCCAGCTTCCTGCAAAGACAAACTTAGGCTCTCACAATGAAGGCCAAGGGGTCCTGGGAGACTTGGTTGGGGTAAGGAAACAGATGTGACCATGGACATTGGTTTGTGTTTGGTTTCCAGACCTGACATCCAGAAGCTGAGCAACAGACTGAAGAATCTGGGGGCTGAGCATGTCATCACAGAGGAGGAACTTAGGAAGCCTGAGATGAAAAGCTTCTGGAAGGTAACTAGGATGAGTGACATTGCCCCTCCACCCACGTTTATCTACCTGAACAAAGTGACTTGAATTAGAAATGCTGGGGACTTGTTGCACTGTTCCCCTCAAGAAACCTTCCCTTGCCTCTTCTTAAAGGATGAAGCCCAAACCCCTTAGCCAGGGAACAGCATTAAGTACCCGGGGGCAACACGATGAGGGAGGTAGGAGAAATAGAAAAAGTGTAGAAAACCCTGTGTGATTTGCAGTTTTGAGTGTTTGTGGTGGGCCATGTCAGCTCACATGGCCAGTATGAATTTTAGAACTGGGAGAGAACCTGAGGAAACTGAGACACAGAGAGGGAAGAGAAAGAAAAGAAGTAGAATTTCCTAAGCACCTACCTTACATTTTATCTGATAATTCCCACAACAGCTCCATAAAGTAGGTATCATCTGTTTTAAAGATGAGGAAACCAAGACTCAGAAAAGAAAACGGACTTGACCAAAACCACATAGTAAGTTGTGGAATCAGGACTGGGCCCTAGGTTATCTGTTAACATTCCAGAACATCCACCACCCAGCATGTACATAGTTATGACCCCCATCTCATCTGAGGAGCCCAAGCACACACTCCCTTGAGAATACACACCACTCAAGTACATTTCCAAGACAATAGATCAGCACATCCAATACAAACTGAGTCAGAAGTACTGAGAAGAGGAACCCCTAGGGAGATTAAGTCAGTTGAAACTGAATATAGATGCTCTTTATCTGTTCTTTTCCCAAGGAAATGAGGTCTGAACCAAGTCCTGCAATGGACAGCAGGATTAAATTAATAAAGAAAGGCCCTCCTGGCAGAGAAAAAAAGAGAGTTCAGAGGCATGAGCATCCATCCCATTTTCTTTTCTCCCTCCTTCTGCTGTTCCTTATTTTGCAGGACATGCCTCAGCCCCGGCTTGCTCTCAACTGTGTTGGCGGGAAAAGCTCCACAGAACTGCTGCGGCAGTTAGCGTAAGTCCCTCGGTCCTGCAGTTCCAGCACACTGGAGCTCTCCAAGCCTTTAGCTGGGAGAAACATCAGGTGACCAAGTCCCAATGGCCATTGCAAGCCAAGGCCAGGTCAGCCTGAGGCTGAGTAGGAAACTAGTACCAAAGTCACCTCCTAGTTAACTGGGCACTTCCTTTCTCCACCTCCTCCTTTTTCAGCCTTGTCTTTCCAAGAGAAAACAGAAAGCCATCTGCGGAAGCTCTCTGTGATACGGGACTGGTCAAGGATTCATAATCTGGGAGCATCTTAAAAAGTCACTTGGTCTTAGCTTACTGGCTTTTAAAAATTACATTAACTTTAAAAAAAATTAGGTTCTAATTTTAGAGGTAACGTTAGGCTTATTACAAATCTTTGTGGAAGCATATAAAAGCACAAAGGGAAAATTAAGGCATGGAAGTTACCCAGCACGCCCTCACCAAGAGAGATAAGCACTGCTAATGGTGTGTTCCATGCCTTTCCCCTCTTTTCTTTCTCTAAATATAAACCTCTTGACCTGTAGGGCACCTGAGAGGACACGTCCTGAATAAAGCAGGAATCCCATCAATGACCTTGATTCCATTCACAAATATTTGCTGAGCACTGACTGTCTGCCAGGTGCAGAAATGTCTGACTCACTGTGGTAACCCCGTGAGAACTCCCAGGCTGGATGGGCAGATGAGTTGTGTGGCCAAAGAGCTGTAAGACAGTCACTGAGCATTTACCGCGAGTCAGACTCTGCAGAGTGTGTGCCTCACCCCTCCTCACAGCCACCCAGGCAAGGGTTACTATTACCAACTCCATTTTACACTTAAGGAAAACGAGATCCGGAGAGGGTAATTACTTTGCCCGGGGTCTAGGAAGCCAGAGAGCCAGGCTTGCCCCCAAGTCAATGTGACTCCAGAGCACACCTCTTCAGGCCTCCCGTGAGCAGCCTCCAAAGCAGACTGCATCCCCTTGTCATCGGAGGAGGTGACATCGTGTGATGGTTACAGGTGTAGGAGCTGGAGTTCAATTGGCTGGGTTCAGGTCCCAGTTGTGTGACTTGCTAGCTGTGGACCTACAAAAAGTCAGGCAATATATGAAAAAATGGCCCAAGCCTCAGTCTCTTCATCTGTAAAATGGGGGTGGAATAAACCCTTTCTACCTCAGGAGTTTATTCTAAGGGTCACTGAGGTGATGTACAAATCACCATAAAATGAGGGAGGGCCTCTTTTCTCATCTGCAAAATGAGGATAATAATGGTATTCTTTTGGGATTGCTATGAGAATTCACTGAGACAATACATGTAAAATGCTTAGAACTGTGCCTGGCGGAGTAAACACGCAGTGCATGTTATCTGGTGTGCAGTGGAGACACAGAGGAGGGACGGCTTCTTCTAGAGCAGGTGCAGCTGAGGGGGTACGTAGGACTGAACTCCTCTCTCCACTAGCCTCAGGGACAAGGAGTTATCCTCCTCACGCTGCAGCTTCTTGCATTTTATAGATTAGAGTCTCCCTTGTATTGTCCCAAAAAGTGCCTCTTGGTCGTCCTTCACCAACAAACTCCTAAAAATAAAGCCAGGGAGTGGGGATGAGAACATAAGTCAAGCATGTGCCATTCAAGACTCCCTTCTGGCGTCACTCGACTTGACTGCTGAGGTGGACGCCCAGGTGTCAGAGAACAGGCACTGACAAGGCACCTCTTTCAGTGAGAGAACAACTGTCATCGTCCTCCACCCCACCCAAACTGTCCCTTGTCTGTAGAGTGACTTGCCTGTCATCTCACTGATCTTTAGAATGACCATTTAAAACTAAAGAGATGGAGGCCTTGACTATTTTCAGTGCATTGCCCAAGGTCCCAGATCTGTAAGGAGGAAGAGAGCCAGGACTGAACTTGGTCTTGAGCTTTCCTTAGTACAGCATGATTCTTTTTTTTTCCTCATTTTTTTTATGTAGAATATAACATATATACATAAAAGTGGTAACTTTCCAAGTGCAATTTAACAAGTAGTTAGCAAATTTCAAAGAATATTATAGGTTACAATTCCGCAGTTGCAGTTATTTCCTTATTATGAAATATAACAAAAATACAAAAAAGTATTGTCTTTCAAAGCATGATTTAGCAAGTAGATATATAGGAAATTTCCAGAGTTATTATGAGTTATAGTACCATAGTTTCAGTTATTTCCTTATTGTGAAATATAACATATACAAAAAGGTATGGCTTTCAAATGACAATTTAACAAGTAGCTGTAGAACAAATTTCAAAGGATGTTATGGGTTACAGTGGAACTGTTTCAATTCTTCCCTTCTATCCTAATACCCTAGCAACTAAGAAAAATCAAGTTATATAAAGATTCAGTATTCATAATTCTTTGTTAAATTCTATCTCGTCTGTTGCTACCCCTTCCTCTAGTTTAATCACTTCCCCAATCTTCAGGGATGTTACAACATAATTCTTTGCAGGACTTAATTAAAGCCTCACTGGGTGGGTTAGGTCACTGGGTTCCCAACCTGGTGAAAGATTCAGGTCATCTGGAGGGTGTTTACTTGTTTGTTTGCTGTCTGTTGTCTTTCATGTAGACTCTTGCCTCCTGATTCATTAGGTCTGGGGTCAGGCTTAAGAAACTTCCCAGAGATTTCCAGAGCAAGAGTTAGGTAGGAACCAGGGTTGGAGAACAAGCACTGTGGCAGATTCAGGAACAGCTCTTTCTGTGCCTGTGCTTACTCTGTTTTTTTTCTGGACTCTTCAGGCCTGGAGGAACCATGGTGACCTATGGGGGGATGGCCAAGCAGCCCGTCATAGCCTCTGTGGTAAGCTGAGATGCCTCAGCTGGACCTCTTCCTCTGAAACCACAGCTGTCTAAATTCAAGCAATATCCCTGTCCCTGGGCAGGGGGGTGAAGGGAATGTGGAATCTGTACCCTTAAGCAGTGCCTGAAGTGATTGTCTTCCAAGTTCTAGCATGTTCCTCCTGTGTCCACAGAGCCTGCTCATCTTTAAGAATATCAAACTTCAGGGCTTTTGGTTGTCCCAGTGGAAGAAGGACCACAGTCCAGGTCAGTGGATGATGGGCCCAAGGCTAAGGGACATAGGAGAGGGCAGTGCCAAAGAATGGTTACAAAAGTGACCAGTCACTCTGAGTTCTGGAGAGGTGATTGGGTCCCCAACTCCACAGCAGGATAAAGGAAAATAGCCTCCAGCCACAGCTGCATTCTGCAAATAGTTATTGGACTACATTGAACTAGTCCTTGGGGCACAGTATTGAACAAGACATAGACTGCCCCTGTCCTGAGGAGCTGACCACATGGAAGACTGCCATTTAAGATGGCCAAGTAAGGAGAACACACTCTGGAGCCAACCTGCCAGGTGCAAATCCTGCCTCCACCATTCCTGTTTATAGGCTCTGCCTATCCTAGTGTGAGACCTTGGGCAAGTACTTAACCTCTGCCACAGTTTAAATGTCATAATAGTTTAAACTATTATTAGCCATATTTGACAGAAGAGGGAACTGAGGTTCAGAGTGGCTAAGTAGTTCACCCAAAGTCACCCCTACCTAGGGGCTATTCACATCCTAGTACAGCCAAGATGAGAATAGCCTGTTTCTCTGGCTCCAGGATCTGAGCCACTACACTATTCTTCCTCTCCTGGAGGACTGGCTCCCCAGAATGGGACCCTCAAGCTGAGACTGAAAAATGACATGAAGTTATCCCAGTAGAAGGGAAGGAAAATGTTGGCATGGACAGGGTGTTTCAGGCAGGAAAAATGCAAGCACAAAGCCCATAAACAGTGAGCCTGACTCCCTGGGGCGCTGGAGTTCTGAACAACGGGTGCATTAGGTCTGAACAGGGTAAGGGAGGCTGGACTGGTAGGCCATGACGAGATCACGAAAGGCCTTATAAACCTTTTGGAGGAGTTCAGACTATCTTTAGGTTATTTGTTTTTCTTATTCCTTTGTTTTCTTAAGATTTGTTAATTGTTTTGGATTATGGTAGGGATATGTTGGAAGCAATACAGTTATTTTAGGTTATTTGTTTTACTTATTCCTTTGTTTTGTTTTTTAATTTTTTTTAATTTTTTGATAAAGTTAAAAAAAGCTTTAGCAGTAAAAAAAATTTAGCTTCAGTGTAGTTATTTTAGGTCATTTGGTTTTTCTTATGCCTTGTTTGATTATGGTTTGTTAATTTTCTTGGGGTATGGTAGGAGCGTGTTGGAAGCAAAGTAGTTATTTTAGGTTATTTGTTTCTCTTAATCTTTTGCTTTCTTTTATTTGAAATGTTGTGGGGTTTTTGTTTGTTTTTTAATTTTTCGATAAAGTTAAAAAATTAAAAAAAAAACAAAGCAATTGGGGAGCCACTCAAGCACTTTAAGTGGGAGATTGATATGATTATATCTGAATGTTGAGTGAATTTGTGTTACAAAAAACACTTCCAGCCAAGGCCTTCGAGTCTCATCTTCCTGCACTGTATTGGGTCCTTAGTGGAAGATAGGCCAGGGGAGGGGATGTGGCTGCTCTAAGGAGCTCTAAGGGAGTCCCCTCCTTTCCCTGAGCAAATCTCACTTGTTCCCTGCCTGTTGGTGTGCCAGGCACACCACCTCCTTCCCTGTGTGCCTCTTCCAGCTTCCTGCCTCGCAGGAATCCTACCTCCCGCCATTCAGGACTCCTGGTTCCACCTCAGTCAAGTTCAGTGTCTGTGCCATCTCAGCCACTGCTCTCTGAAGGGTAGTCTCTACCTACTTTGCAGCTCCTGGGGCTACTTCCCATGCACCTCTACCCCACATGGCCCTCACTCTCCTAAACACAGCCAGTGTCTTCGTTTGCCAGGGCTGCTGTAATAAAATACCACAGACTGGTTAGCTTAAATAATAGGAATTTATTGGCTTCACAGTTTGGAAGCTAGAATCCAAAATCAGGGTAGGCCATGCCTTCTCTGAAGTTTATAGCCTTGTGGTGGTGGCTTGCTGGCTTTTATTCTCTGCCTCTGTCACACGATCTGTCTCCTTTTGTCTCTTGTGGCTTGTACTTCCATATCCAAATTTCCTTTGCTTATAAGGACTCCAGTCTTACCAGATTAAGGCCCACCGTGTTTCAGTTTGGCCTCCTCTTAATAAGGTCTTTGAAGATCCCATTTCCAAATGAATTCACACCCACAGGACTGGGGGTTAGAGCTTGAACATGTCTTTATGGTGGACAAGATTCAGTCTATCACAGGTGGGCACCAGGCTGCCTCCACATACACATTATCCCTGGCAAAGCCAGGGCTCTCGAGGCATTGCTGAAACCTCAGCACCAGCTGCTGGCCCCAGGGGAAGCCCATATGCCATCTCACCGAACCCCAGCTGATGCTCCCTGTCTGGCTTCCTCCAACCCTCCACAGACCAGTTCAAGGAGCTGATCCTCACGCTCTGTGATCTCATCCGCCGAGGCCAGCTCACAGCCCCCGCCTGCTCCGAGGTCTCACTGCAGGACTGCCAGCATGCCTTGGAAGCCTCAGTGAAGCCCTTCGTGTCTTCAAAACAGATTCTTACCATGTGATAATCCGAGGACCAAAGTGAATGGGAAGGGAGATGGACCAGCAGGATTCGTTTCAGGCCCCTAAGTAGGGCCCTCAACCTTCCCCAGGCCACTCTGTCCTCACTGTTGCTTCCTACCAGGAGGATTGTGAAGCCAGCCAGGGCTTTCCCCAGGGCCAGCCTTAAGGTATCTAATAAAGTGTGAGCTTCCTAAAAATAATAAATAGAAGCCATCCCTTCCAAGAAGGATGAATATGCACCTGCCCCCTCAAAGCACTAAGAAGCTCCCCCCTTGCTTTTCCTTCATTTGTAACCCCAGTAGTTATTTGCTGACCACCCTGAAAACAAAGCCTAGGCAGGCACGGGTAGGTACAAAAGCCAGTTAGACACAATCTCTGCCCTCCAGCTGTCCAAGCCCACAAGAAGAACCTTGTAAAATGGAAGGTTTGCCTTACTTCTCAGATGATATATCCATGTGCAGCTCAGTCAGGGGCAGGGAGGAATCTGCAAGGAAAGTGTAGTTACCAAGCTGATCTTGGGAAGTCAAGGAAATGGGGTCCCAGGGGCTGGACAACCCTCAGGAAGCTTACATCCTCACTGGAGAAATAGACAACACATCAGTAGTTCCCAGCCAGAAGCAATTTTACCCCCA
>PVKY010005604.1:0-17141 GCA_004027775.1 Bradypus variegatus
TGTTGTTAAGGCTAAACATATGTCTTTTAAAATAAATTTTCCCTATCTTCTCCAGGAAAATAAACTATTGAGTGCTCATAAATACGTTTTATTTTCATAAGTCTTGTATTTCCCAAATACTTAATGTTGTACTCAAGACAATGGGTTTTATTTAAACTAGCAAATGATACCTGCAATTCATAAGTCTTTCAGCTGTTCTTCTCTGAGAGACTTGCAGCCAACGATTAAGAATGAGGCATATTCAACAAATTTACTGCATTCTTCAATGCTAACAGCGATGTGACCTTGAGCAAGTCCCTTTGATTTTCTGGGTTTCAATATCCTCCTTGTAATTTGAGAAGACTGGATGTGACCAGGTAATATCTAGGTTCTATCTACCCCAATACTGCATGATTCTAAAATTTTGTGCAGGTTAGACTCACAGAATTCACATAAAGGGAAAGACAAACATTTACCTCATTTTCTTAGAAATTAAGACATAGAGAAGCCAAATGATTTCCATAAAATCACACAGAAACAGGGCTCTGGCATGCTTCCAGACCTAAATAAACTCAAACTCTCTCTCTTATCTCCCCCTACCGCCCTCCTGCTTCCACTCAGTTTCGTGAGTTTTGAGAACCCTATCGAAGTGGTGACCCTCTGGAATGGGTTTCTCTACCGAGCTACACTTTTGGACTCTTCTGGGGAGCTTTATAAAATATGGATGCCCAGGTCCCACAGCCAGAGGTTCTGGTTTGATTGGCCTATATTATAACTGACCCTGGGAACCAGAATTTTTTAAAGCTCCCCAGATGATTCTAATGTGCAGCCAAGGTTGAGAATGACTGCCTTTTGGGATAAGCAGTAATCAGCTAATACCTTAGCCTAGAGATGCCTAAGAGTTGTCAAAAGGCACCAGATGATTAAAAATTTATTTGTATGTCACCTGCATAAATTTTACCGAAATAATGATAAGTCTGAGGCATCACCTAGAAACAGGTGTTTGGGACTTGACTCCATCATAGTCTCTGAAGTCTTTACTCAGACCTAATTTGGCATTATTTCAGTATGACCTAACAATTACGAATCAGGGTACATGATCTAATCAATTGCACTTAGAATGGGCCCCCAATAGCTGAGAGTTAGCGGTAGTTGGTTGTATAAGATGGTGGTGGATGGTGGCTCAGGCATCAGTTTAGATAAAGCAGTTGTAAACTAAAAATTGGAGGCAGTGGGACTTCAGAGTCATGTGGCCACATGGACCCAAGGCACGACCTCTATCATAGTAAGTGGCAGCAATCGAGAGCAAGCCAGGGTGCTGGAGAGAAAAGGACCAGTTCCAGGCAGGAGAATGAGATGAGAAGGTGCCATCACCAACACTTGCCTCCTCCCACTTTTCCAAGGACCTGACTTCAAGGTCAAACCAGATCCCTGATCTTTGTAAAGGCAATGCTGAGCCTGGGTGGGCCATACCACCTGCCTGGCTGCAGGAGGGGGCACTTAGGGCTGAACCACAGGTAGATCTCAGGGGTTAGGGTAATTAGTAGCATCAAGAGCTACTGAGCAGCACTTTCTGGGTGCCAGACCCTTTGCTAACCACCTTGAATATATAATTCGTTTAGTCTTTTCAGCAATCCTCCAAGTAGGGTATCACTGTGTGCAGTTTACAAACTGATGGAACTGGGAATCATAAAGGTTCTGAAATTTACACAGAGCTAGTAAGGGGCAGAGCCAGGATTCACCCAGAAGTAAGCCCAAAGCCTGTGCTCTTCACCGTTATAGCTGCCATGTTGGGGGAGATGTCAACTTAATCCTCCCAACTCCCATCATGGAAATTGGGTAAAGGGTCATAGAGCCATGGAGGGAGGGAGCAGGGAAGTTCAGTAGGATATGTGAGCTCTTATACACAGATATGTCATTGAAAAAAAAATGGTGCTTTGCCATTTACAATATACTTCCATTTGCAATATCTGATAAGTTCCTGGCAACAGCTCTATATAAAGAGCATGGCAAGAATGATCACCTCTACTTTGCAGATGAGAAAAGCGATGCTTTGAAAGTCTTAAGAGATTGAACAAAGTGGCATGGCTGATTTATACTGGAGCTAGTCACTCATATTTTAAATATCACTGGATGTTAAAGGTAGCACGCCTGATTTTCAGCTGAGTAAACACGCGTGTCTTCTTCCAGAAAAAAATATGGTTGAAGAGGATGGGTGAAAGAGAAAACTATAAAGGCAAAGAGTTGTGAGGAAATCTCAGAAATAAGATCAGCTAAGAAGCATGTAAGAATAGTTACTAGGTGTCAGGCTTTGTGCTAATGCCCTAAATATATCGTCACATCTAACCTTCATAAGACCTCTAGGAGGAAATGAGGCTCAGGGAGATAATTAACTGACCCAAGATTGTAAAACTAATTAATAGGAAAGCCATGATTCAAACTTAGATCAATGTGATTCCAGAATTACTAGTAAGGCTTTAGGGAAAAGTCCCACTTGCTGGAAGAACTGTCAGAGTTAAACTTATTTACTCCAAAGCATATATAGCTAAGATACAGAGCACAAGAACCTTGAACATTTTAAATGAAGAGAGGAGGGTGGGAGAGAGGAAGAATGGGAAGTAGTGGAAAAGATACCAGTGGGGCTAGGGGAGGGGACACTGATGGGGAAGGAGGCATTGTCCCAGAAAGGGAGGTGCCCAAATTGCCCAGGGCACTGTCACCCACTTCACAAGTCAATTAGTGTGGACCCTGTACAGACAAAAGGCAGGGGCAGGGAGAGGTTTATGCTGGAGACTGCAAGTCCTTCAGCAACGAAGCAGGGGAAACAGCATGGCAGTGGCATGCTAGAAGTGGCTTCTACCACTCAAGAGAACTAGCTGCTACATTTTCAAGAACTTTGTGAACCAGTTGTTAAACACAGCCTCTATTGAAAGGTAAATGATACAAACTTACAAAGAAATAATTTGTATTAAAAACAAGGGTAACAACAGAACTCATCATTTCTTAATTTTTTCACTGCATTTTATATAATTTCTACTCATGATTATTTACATCTATTCCATCTGCATGGAGGAAATACTGTATACTGTGCTACTGCACATCCATTCTCAATTCTGCATTCAGTGATGTTGCACTTGTAGCTTGAATAAGCCACGGTGAGGGTATTTACACCACAGGGATTGGCAACTGCCGCAAAGCAAGCCCCTCCGTGAGAGCTGGTTGTTAAACATTTAGCAGCACACCAATGGTGTACAATCATCTGCTCTAACTTCACAGAGAGCAGGAGATGAGTTAATGGAACACTTTGTCTACCCTAGTAAGCGAGGATTGTTTGAAACCATCATTGTAGCCAGGACTTGAGGATAATTTGCTGAGATTCTATCTCAAACAACTTTCCCGATAAAGAATCTTTTGGAATGGGTTATTTAAAGCAAACTCAGACTTACTGAGCATTATATACTGTCAGAGCTGGAAAAACCTTTCTAGGATCTTCTTTACTGCCCCAAGTTCCCCCTAAAGCACATGCACAAAAGTCCCTCATGTAATCTATTTAATTATCCTTTGTTGGGCATTAGAGCCAATGTTTCACATTATATATAATAAATAATCTTATTATTTATTTTAGATAGCTTAAGCCAGAATCACTGGGACCTAAGTGTTGCACCAATATTCACACCCATCAACAGCTAATCTCACAGCCCCTTTTATCTGATTGCACCAAGATTATTAGGGTGGGTTTTTTTGGGTTTGTTTTAGATAGAATGCATATGTGTTATATTTGATTTGCAAAGCATTTTATATTCATTATAGAAAAATTAGAAAATAAGCAAAAATAGAAAAATGAAAAATGGTGTGTAACCCTAGTATACAGAGAAAACCACAGTTATCATCTCTATTCCTTTCCAGACTTTTTTTCATAAAAACAGATTCACGATTCCCCCACCAGCCCAAGAATGAGATTAGTGTATAAGAACATTCTATTGAGAACTGCTTTTTTGGTTTTTCAAAAACAATAATATTGTGGATATCTTTTCATTTCAAAGAGTGTTCATTTACAGCATTGTACACAATGGCCTACGTGCATTCCATTGTTTAGATATGTAAACAAACCCTGATATAACTTAGCCCCTACCCCCTACTGCTGGGTATTGTTTTCAGATCATTTCTATTTCTATAAACAATGCTGTGGCAAAATCTTGTACGGATAGGTCTAATTATCTACACCATTCTTAATCAGGACCCAAAGGATTTGTATTAAAAGACATATTTGTATTAAAAGACATATTACCCTACAGAAAGTTTGTACCAATTTTCATTTTCACCAGCTGTGCATGAGAATTCCTGCTCAACACTGAGATTTTTAGAAAATATTTGCTAATTTGATAGGGGAACAGTGGGATTGCATTAGTTTACATTGCATGTCTTTGATTATTTCTGAGATTGAACTTTTTATATACGTTTATTGGCTATTATATTTCTTCAATGAATTGTCTGTGTAATGTCCTCATTTTTCTATTGAACTGCTTGGACATTTCTTATAGATTTGAAAGAATACTTTCAGTGTTAAGAACATTTGTTTACGAAATGTGTATCGACTATTTTTTCCTCTTTATCATTTGCCTTTCCACTTTATTACACTGGCGCTTAAGGTACACATGTTTTTATTTATGGCATTAAAACAACTTTTTCCTTGTGATATCTTTGTTATTATGCTTTAAAAATATGCCTCCTGAAAATTTAAAAAATAACTACATCTCTTTTGTATTTTTATGAATTCATTTTTTTTTTTTACATTTAAGCCTAATCCACCCAGAATTGCAAATGGTGTGAAATGTGACAAGGAAGTGTACTTTTACTTTGCCCCAAGAATTTATAATCATAGTTGTAACTTCCGTTTCATTTCCAGACAGTTACAATGTCTACATGCCCCCAAATAATGTTAAATGACAGCATAGAAGTAATACTTTATTTTAAGGTTTTCTTTACCTTAACGAAATAATTATGAATATACGAAAAGTCACGAGGATAGCCACTTAATTCTTGGTGGTAATAACGGTACATGAACATCAGCCCAAATTCCTAAGAGTAGGAAATTTGTTAAATAAATTATAGAACATCTCTCCAATGGATTGTTTTGCTACCAATCAGACTTACACAGTAGAAGAATATTTAATAAAAAGGGAAATAGTTGTGCATAGTATTAATTTCTTAAATAATATAATACTAATTTTACATTTATAATAGATGAATTTCTTGATGATGGGATTTCATATAATTTTTATTTTCTACTTTGTTCTTTACTGCATCTTCCAAATTTTTTTACAATGCCCATGTATAGTTTTAGTAATAAAAATATAAACAACCATGTAAAGTAAGATATTCTTTCTAAGGAATTCTAATTTTACCCCTAACAGTTTTATTTTTTATATCTGAGGGTTCAATTTTAGCAAATGATTTTTCAACCATCTGTTAAAGGGTCGTGTAGTTTTTCTCACTTTATTTATTGATCTCAATCTTTTGATGTGATGTATTATATTAATAGATTTCCTAAAAACAAAGTATATTTGTCTTCCTAGAAGAAGCTTTAGTTGATTACCCCAGGTTAATTTAATCCTGAGATTAAATTAAGCCTTCAAATATTTATTTTACCCTTTGACATCAGTTTATGCTTTTACAAAACAGTTTTTCATATACTGTTCAGCTCATTTGATCCAAATGGTGTCATGGTGACAGAAACAGGCCAGGTATTACTGTACCATTTTATAGAGAGAAGAGGAGAAAGAGAAGTCCACAAAAATTAAACAGCGGCAGAGCCAGAAAAGAACAGTTTGGACATAACCTTCTCTCATGTGCTGTGCCTCGTGGAAGCAGACACCACTGAGCTGCCTTTCCACTAATTTGGAGTGGCCAAGGCATCACTTCCAGCTGCTTTCCCTATGGAGACGAAAAGACTCCCCGTGTAAGGTGTTTACACACCGACTACCACAGTCTGAGCCCGGACTCGCTCGGCTCTGACAATAACCAGGTTGTTCATAAAGAGAAGGAAGTCTGGTTACCACACGCAGGACACCGGGCGAGGAGCCAGCCTGCGGGGCTCCCTGTGGCCCTCCCCGGCCTCTGCAGTGACGGGCACTGAGAAGACCCCAGAGGTGCGGTGGAGAGCTCGTCAACCAGGGGCCTGCTGCCGTCTCACGGATCCTGCAGCCTGCCCTTAGAGAAAAAAATGACCTCTTCCAAAATGACCTTTCCATTTCTTTATTCCCAATACCTATACATGTCTCATCATCACCCTTCTTGGGACTTCTTCCTGGCTCCAAAAGGTTCCAGAGTCTGCCTCCCGTAATAAGTTCCTTCTGGTCAAACCTACCCTTCCATCTCTATAGACAGGAGCTCTACGCAGGGTGACCAGCTGTCCTGGTTGCCCCAGTGGACATCCAGTTTGTTTCCGGGGGTTCAAGGAAATTAATAGCACCCCTTTTCACTATGATGTAACACAATGGCCATGAAGACTGTCCCCTCCATCAGGAAATCCGGTTTGTTCTGTTTTCAAAGTGTATCTGACGTCTGAACTTTTTCCTCCAGTCCACAACTACCACTGAGATTCTAAACATCACAGCCTCTTACCGCGATTGTCCTTGCCCATCCCCACCTCCACTGCCCTAAAGATGCTCTCGATCATAACAAAGCCATCATTTTACAGCGTGAGTCAAAGAACGCCGCCTCTGCTAGGAACCCTGCAGTGGCTCCCCATTCCCTCAGAGTAAACACCCGTGTCCTTACGGTGGCCGGCAATGCTCGTTTCAACCTGCTCCCCCCGTCTCCCCTTCACCACCTCCTCACCCTCCTCCCCTCTCTGACCCCTCCCTCTCATGTTCTCCCTCCCATTCCCTTGCTCTGCTCCACCCACTCTGACCTCCTTTCTCCTGTGCTCCACAGGCTCTGTCTTTGGGCTTCTGCTCTGGCTGCTCAGTCTGCCTGGAATGTTCTTCCCAGACATCCACATGGCTGATTCCCTCTCGCCTTCAGACTTTGCCCAAATTTCACCCTCTCCATGAGGTCTACCCTCACCATCCTATTTGAAATTGCAACAACTTCCCCTTTAACTATTTTATTTTTAACTTATAGAACTTTTTTTTCCTAACCAACTATGTACTTGTCTTATTTAGGATGTCTATTTTCTGCCTTCCCCCTATATTCTAAATTCCACAGGACACAAGACAGGGAGTTTTATCTTTTTTACTCACCAATTTATTTCAAGTGCCTAGAACAGTGTCTGGCACAGGATAGATGCTCAATAGAAATTTATTGATGAAGCAAATAAATGAGAGCCCCAAGTCTGTTCTCCAGAACCCCAAATTGATCCTCTCTGAGCCCTTGTACTCAACATCACCATCCTCACAACTGCTGCGCAAGCCTCAGCTTAGAGCTCCATTTAGGGAACTCCACAGTGTTCATCTTTAGAACTTGTAGGAGGTTTGCTCTGTCATCTTTGCAGCTCAGTTTACATACCTAGAGAATGGTGAAAAGGAAAGAAACTATCTCCTCCCAAAGGGATACACATCTATTCCTAGTAAGGAGGCCCATGTGAGTTTCTGCACCATCTAAGTGGCCGCTGTGCTCGCCTCTTCCACGCCGGGAGAGGGAGAGCCCGTTCACGAGGCCCGAATCCCGGCCAGTACCTGTGGCTTCGTGTCCTCTTCGTCCTTGTAGTAGTAGAGCTGCTGCGCCCTCAGCACAAAGTACCTCTGCTGCCAGTTCTTCACGATGGACCTCTGCTTCTTCAGCCAGCCCATCTTGATGGGCCGCTCCAGCGGGTTGGGGGTGGCTGGGGGGTGGAAGGCTGCCATCAGCTCGCCGGTCATCACGCTCCTCGACCGAGCTATGGAGAGGAACAGACAGGCAGGCTGACTGAGGGACGTGAAGCGGTTCCCCAAGTGAGGCCGGAGAGGGGAGTGAGAGGAACCGGATGGGGCCACAGCCAGGTCTGGCTCAAAGATCCAGATCTGTATCACAGAAAATCCCCCATGTCCCTGAGAGGCGGCCGAGGCGGCTGCTCCCAACGAGGGCTGGGCCAAGACCCAAAACGGGGCAGAAGGCAGTGGCCCGTGGCACACTCAGTCCAGCTGCTGATGTCCGCCCCCTCATTCTGCAAAGCGAAAGATTGGCTGGAGCCTTCTGAAGAGGAAGTGGCCACAGCATCTGATAAAAGGTGCTTCCTTTTTCCTGCATGGGAGTTAGTATCTGACAAGAGGGTGGAGAAAATAAGCCTCTCTGTAAGGTCAAGGTTAAGTTCCAGGCAGGTGCAGGGCAGCTGGAAGCCGCCTGGGCATTCTTCCACAGCAGTAGATCCCACCGAGGAGCTAGCTGGGTTTGCCCTGACCTCACTGCGGCATAGAGTCCTTCCCCAATGGACCCCACTAAGAGCCCCAGCCCCTGTCCACGCAGCCAACATGCAGGAAGTTGGCATCTCCTGAGTTTTCCTGCCAAGGGCCGGTCTGTTCCTTCCGGCTGAGTGTTTACAGTGCTTTTCACAGGACCCAGAGCCTTGCTATCTGCTGCCTTCCTATTAGCTGTTGAGTCAGGTAGTCACTCCCATGTGGCTGATAATCATGCTAGCATTTGAAAGGAAAAAAACCTCAACAGAATGCAGAAGCAGAATTGGAATGCAGAGCCCTCAACCCACTGCCTAGAGAGGGGGGTTGGCTTCTGTTTCCACACAAGTTCTGCCTGTCACTGAATTAGGCTTCCACATCTTGTCTCTAAGCCTAGACAATGCTCTTCTTTCCTTACTTTCCCAGCTATCATCTTGCCTGTGACCTGGGTTCATTGCTTCCTCTGAGCCTTGCCTTCCTTCTTTCCCGGTTTGGCAACACGCTTCAAGCCACACCACACTTGCTGACACCACTGTCTGCATCCCTCCCCTTCTGCCGACGTCTCCATCTTATAGTCCCTTTGTCCAGCTTGTGTTGGTCCCCAGAACATTCAGGACGGAGCTGAGCTGAGTCATCAGCTCCACTCTCACCCCACTTTAGCTCATCTGCTTGGAGCACTTGTTCTTCTCGTCCAGGCTCTGTGACCATGGGTAAATTACAAAACCTCTCTGAGCCACAGTTTCCTCACTTGTAAAACTAGGATGATAATAATCCCTACTCTATGGAATTGTGGTAGAGATTAAACAAACTAACCCATGTAGAGCACTTAGCACAGTCCCTGATCAAAGGTAAGCAAATGTTAGTCCAATTGTTTCTATTGACGGATGACTTCCTGCTGCCAAAACAGAAATCATCTTTGAGAGCTTCCTCAACTTCTCTCTTCACTTCAAAATGTCTCTATCAAAAAGCATCTTCTCTTCCTTCATTCTTATCTTTAATACAGTTAATTGCCAACTTCTCCCCATTGCTTTGCATTCCTTTCTTTTTATCTCTTTCTAGGTTTGTAGTTCTCAACTCTTATTTGTGTTCACGGTGTACACTCAAATGTCAGAATTTCATCCTGCATTACAGAGTCTTTCTTCCACTGAATATAATTATGACCCTGTTCACATGTTTTGCCTTCAACCCTGTATCCCAACAGGATCCTTGATCCTCACAGGGGTCTGCATTTCTGGAACATCCCTGGTGTCATCTTGCAGTCACTCCTCACCTCTCACCACTGGCCTGTGTAAGTCTTAACTATGTTGGACAGCACAATGCAAGGCACACTCCATTCACCCTCCCACTCAACAGGCATCATCATAAGTGTGCATGCTCTCAGTCGTAACAAAAGGAAACTTCACATTTTGATGACAATTGAGCAGCATAACTGAAAAGGGTTTGCATTTCATCAGTGTGTCCAGCCACACTAGTTAAGAACCTTGTCTTAGCTCTTGCTTCTCAGTCACCTGCTATCTTAAAGTCTCCCATTGCAAACTCAAAAAAACAGCCACTCTGGGGCTGATCACTTACTTGAAGCCTCCATAAAGGATCCAAAGGAATGAAAGGAAGGGCACTGGCAAGAATACAGTGGGGACAAGGGAATCTGAAGGACACTTGTCTATCTTTCTAGGTCAGAGACTGTACCTGGCAAGGACATGTCTCTATCTTTCTAGGAAAGAGACCGTACCTTGCAAAGACTCATATCTGTCCTAGAGAGAAGGCAGATAATAGGCAGAAATTAGAAGGGTGGTTTCCACACAAAATTTCTGGAGAAAGTGAAGAGTGAGGTGTCCGAGCACATGAAGCATAGCCCAGCTCAGCGTGGCTATAATGGACATCCACAGGAAGCAACCTCAGACGTGGGAGGAGGCCCCCCCGAGAAGCAGCACAATGAAGAGTCTCCCCAGAAGTGTCTGTGCTTTGCAGAGTACCCTGGTGTAAGAGTCTTCTGTTCTTCAACCTGGTCAAGAAGGGCACTGATGGCCGTGGATCAGGAAGCCAACCACTTTGCATACAGTCAAGGCCCTGACAGACTCTCATTTTTATTCCGGAAACAACACTACCAAACAGCATTCCAACCAGCGTTTCTTGAGCACCTGTTATCCCCACCATAACTGGGATGACTGTGGGAACTGGGTCATGTGCTACAAGTTTGGGAGGGTGAACGGCTCATTACAAAGCTCCCACTGCTGGAGATTCTGCCCAGACACTGGGGAGACAGTGGCTGGGGGCTCAGATGAACCAGCGACTGAAAAAGGGAGCTTTCTGTCCCATCTGCAGAGCTGACTCCCGCCCTAGCCCTCCACAGTACTGAGCAACCCGCCACCCACCACGAGAGGATTCGAATGTCAGAAAAGAAAGGGCTTGGTTCTCACTTGGTTTTGACTATGTTTCCTCGGTAGTTCCTTCAAACAGTCTCTTTTCTTTGTGGGTGTGACTTATTCCCAGGCAAATGTGTGTGTCAACACAATTTGACTATGTTTCCTTGGTAGTTCCTTCAGTCTCTTTTCTTTGTGGGTGTGACTTATTCCCGGATAAAGTAAACAAAGACATCTATGGCTATTAATAGAGCTGATTCTCATAGTGAAAATAATAAACGCGATAAGCTTTGCTGGTGAGCCAGCCATCGTACACTGAGTACACACTCCCAGCCCTTTGGGGACAAGGCTGAACCAGGTTGTGGGCTGGAGAGGGGGCTGCAGGCAGACCAAGACACAAGGTGGGAAAGCGGCTGCTAAGGGTTCACAGAACACTCTGGGCCAGGTGGGCAAGGAGGGTCTCAGTCATATCAGAAGCCCACCCCAGTGCTGTGCTCTCCAGTATGGTAGCCACTAGCTAGGGGAGGCTATGCACATTTAAATAAATTAAGTTCAATTAAAATTCAGTTCCTCGGTCACACCAGCCGCATCTCAAGTATTCCATAGCCCCGTGTGGCTTGTGCCAACCATATGGGGCAGCACAACTAGAGAATATTTCCATCCTTCACTGAAACTTCTGTTGGTCGGCACTTCCTAGAATCTGAGTGCTGTCGTTACAAAACATAGGACAAAAATGGGCCATAAAGCTGATTCGCAGTTCATCATGTGGAGAAATCAAGCAGATAAGAAGTGGCTTTGGGTGACAGAGTGAGAAGTTGGACTTTGATCTGAAAAGTAAGAGGGATCATTTAATGTTCTTGAGCGAGGGAGAAGCAAGGTAAAATAGAGATGAATTACATACCTGGACTGTGTATACTGAATTTTTTACCGTCTGCAGGTGAGGGAGGGTACCAGAAAGGAAAGAAGAGAAATGAAAGAAGTGCCACAATCAGGGATATCATTTCTGCAGTAGAAGTTAGTTAGTTTTGCCTAAGTTGAAGCAAAAGAAAAGTAAATAAGGAAGTATGAACAGATGAGTCAGCTGGGGAAACTTTATCACTTCCTTTCTTCATCTTCCCATCTCCTTGACCCTAACCCCCAAAATAATCAATCATGAAATCTCCAAGGGTCTACCCTTGAGATATTTCTTATATCTGCTCTCAGCTCTGCCTTGGCTTAGATCATATTTTAGATGGCTTTGAATGTGTGGGAGAGGTGTGAATAGTTGACTCAAAGCTAGGGGGTACTTTTTAAGGTATTTTCTCAATGTGTTGACATGAGGAGTGGATTTGCCTGGGAACTATGTCTAAATGAATTCAAAAAGCAGTTGAAATTCACAGGGCTTCACTAGACCTCTCTCCTCAGTTAGCCCCTCTCTCCTGGGCTGCCCACATGCACCTGAGCAGGGAATCTCAAACTCACCATGTTGCTAGCCTTCCCCCCTACCATTCCCCTGCTTTGCACCAACACACACACCCAGAACTGCTTTACCTCCTCTGGCCTCTGGGATGTGCTGTGAATGACTTCTCCCAGCTGACCACACTGGAAAGCAGGCAACCAGCTCAAGCCTCCCTGATGCCCAGGTACCCTCTCCGTTCAGTCATCATAATCAGCATCTCTCTCTCTCTCAGCCAGCCTTCCTCTTCATCCCCACCTGGCCCAGGCCCTCCTAGCCTCACCTGCATTTCTACAATAGTCCCCTGACTTCTCCCTCCTACCAGCCCCACGTCCAATCCTCTGATGACACTGTTTATGACAAGATCCTTCTAAAATACAAATCTGATCATGTTACTCTTCTGCCCAAAAGTCTCCAATGACCCACTGTATCAGTCTCCTAGCTGATAAAACAAATACTATACAGTGGATTGGCTTAACAACAGGAATCTATTAGCTTGTGGTTTCAAAGCCTAAAGAGACTGCTTCCTCCTGAGTCAGTATCTTCTGCCTGGCCAGCAATCTTTGGGGTTCCTTGGCTTTTCTGTCATACGGCAATGCACATGGCGATGTCCTCTCCATTCTCCTCTGTATTCCAGCTTCTGGCTGCTCCCCCATGGCTCCTCCCTGTGGCCTTCTCTATAAGGCCTCCAGTAACAGGATTAAGGCCCATCTTGATTCAGTTGGCCACACCTTAATTAAAAATAACCTTATCAAAAGTTCCTATTTACAATGAATCCACATGCACAGCAATGTATTAAGATGAAGAACATGTTTTTCTGAGTACATGATTCAATCCCCAACATCTTCATCCTAAAAGATGAAGGCTGAACTCCCTAGTATGAGGTTCAGAGGCCTTTGTGGTTTTCCAATTGCATTTCCTGCTCTTCCTCCAAACCCATCCACACTTCACCCTTGACAAGATGCTCTTTTCTCTGCTGGAAACCTCTACCCACCTGTCCTCATCCACACCCCAACTTGATGTCTTGGAAAGCTCTTATTCACCCTTCAAGAGTCACTTCAGGCCACACCTCCTGTGAGAAGCCTTCCCCAGCACAGCCAGACCTAGGCACTCCCCAGTTCTGTCCCTTCTTCACCTTGCTTGGTCCTTTATCCTTACTCTGTCTCCCCCCTCAAAGTGCTGTCTCAGTGTCTTAGCCTTACTCATCCTTGAATTTCCAGCACCCACATAATGCCCGACAAAAAGAAGGAGCAGAAGGCACACAGGCTGCTGCGTACGCTGCCTTGGGCATGTCATGTGTCCCTCTCAGTGTCAGCTTCCTCCTCTGGGAAACTGTGATAATATGTACTTTGTGGGGTGGTTAAATTGTAAGGATTAGTAATGACAAGTGCAGAAGGCCCAGCTAGCAACAGTCTCATAATGCATGGGCATTAAATGGAGGCTGCTATTTTTATTAATATTGCTATTAGAGTATGTACTCAATTTTATGCTGGAGGAGAGAAAGAAGAGATGAAAGAGGGGTGATGAAAGGATAAAGGCAGGAAAGAAAAATAGGAGTACTAACCGTGTTCAGTGCTGTATTTAACATGCAAGTTCTGAGTCAGGATGGTGGCAGTGGAAAAGGAAAGAATATGAGATACAGAGCTGAGGCTGAGCAGGGAGGAGCATGAGGCAAAAGCTCCTGTGAGGTTTGGCATTTGAGTGGCTCAAGCCAGGCTACCTCCTTCATCAGTTCCATCAGTGCAACACTGAGTGGCTGAATACTTGGTAAATACCAGCAACTCGGCCAGGTGCTGAGGATATAAGATCATCCACAACAGCCTCACCCCAAAGGGCTCAGGGGCCTGGGAGACCAACTCCTGGAAGCAGGGGAGGGAGTTAAAGAGCAAGTCTGGTTTGGACAGGAGGGTGAGTCTGGTTTTGAATGTGATGATGTGTGAGGGTGTCCCAAGAGCTTCAGGCTTCTCCAAAGCTCTGGTTTTTGACAGTTATGGCCTGTAGATTGAGAAAGGGAGAAAAAGAGGTGCAAGTGAAAGCCAGGCTATTTGAGTGACATGATAATCTCAGATCAGAAAAGTAACACAATACATGTCCAGAAACAACAACAAAAAAGCTGAGCACAGAGGCATTTAACACTGAGGGAAGAAGTTTTAATTTGAGACTATTGAGAGCAACTTACACACAAGACAGAAAAGGGCACTGTTTGTTTTTCCTTGAACTTTTAAGAGAGCTGCCACTAGGCTGAAGGACGGGAGAAAGGAGGAACATTTCCTCCCATAGGTTGGTAACAGCGGAGCATACAATGCATTGTGGTGTGCCAGGGTGCTTGGTAAATGTTTGAAACCCCACAGGTCTCAAATTCACAAATTTGGAGGGTTTCCTCTGCTTCTCTAACCCCACCCATTAGGTTGAAGATGGAGCAGGGGGCTGCTGCCTGGAAGGGGAATGAAAGGAGAGAGGCTTCCATCCTACACCAAGCAAGAGACAAGGCCACTTCCCACCCAGTCAGCATGTCTGGGGCAAGAGCAGACCTCTGTTAGCAGATGGTGCCTTTGGGAGAAGAAATAGCCTCCTCTCTCTCTCGGTGGGTGCATTACCAGGGTAGCTGCTTAATGAGCGGGGCAGGAGCTGGATTTGGCCTACTCTCTCATTCTTCCCAAAACCTTTGTGCAGTGCACAACCTGCACGACCTTATGTGTCCTGCAAGAACTCATTTAAGGTTATAAAGCACCAATCAAAAGCAAGAGATCCTTTTTAAGAAGTGTTCAAGTTTCTGCTCTGACTATACATGTGTCCAGGCAGCCTCATGGCTTCAGGAACAACATCTTTGAGCTTCACTTGCATGTCTGCAGGTTCCAAGGTGCTGGAGTTCTGAAGTGGTTCTTGAAGGCAAGGACCGTGTCTTATTCACCTGAGAACCCATCACAGGGTCTGGTTCAGAAAAGTCAATTAGAAAGAATGAAGAAAGGAAGGAAGTATGTGGGTACGTGTGAGTGAGACTGCATGCACAAGTGTGTGTTATACATGGAGAGAGAGAAAGTAATGTTGAATAATGTTCAAATAACCTTACCCATGGGTCTCTGTGTGTCTCCATCAGATGGTTGCTAACAAAAAAATTCATCTTCCTTGTCTATCCCTTTCATTAACCAGTAAGAACAATTTATGATGCATTCCGTATGCATGAAGCACTGGGTAGGTAATGGGTGGGGTTAGAGAAGTAGAGGAAATCCTCTAAATTTGTGAATTTGAGACCTGTGTAGTTTCAAACACTTACTGTGCACCCAGTCACACAAAAATGCATTGCACACTCCCTGTTGCCAATGGCCACCTCACCTCCAGCCCTAGATCTTGATGGCCCCAAGCCCTGTGAACCTCCTCCTATAAAAATGGGGGGATTAGTAATCAGTTGTGAACTGCGAAGTGTTAAGAAGAGATTAACACTTCAGAGTGAGAAAACACCACCAAACAAGACTATAGAACAGAAGTTCAGTCGTCAGAAAGTGGTTCCACAAGTTTTTTTCACTGATATATCCTGACTCCTAGAAGAGTGCCTGGTCCATCAAAGGTTTTCAATAAATATTTATTGAGTGAATAAAACAAAAATTTTAGAGAATTACAAGCCACCTTCAAGGCATTTTATATTTGCTACAAACGTTGGCTGATTTATTGATGGGTGGGATTTGTACATACGTCCACTTGTGTCCACCCAAGTCGAATGGGGAGTAGCAGGTACGAGCCCTGACCTAATAATAGTAAACATCAAATTATTTATTTATTGAGGAAGTGCAAGTGCTTCACATGTCTTGTGTCATTGAATGTACCTAACTCTTTATGACACACACTTTTATTGTTATCCTCATTTCACAGGTGAAGAACTGCAGCTCAGAGTGGGGAAATGATAGCCCCAGTCACACAGCTAGAACTTTGATCTCAATATCTACCCCAGGCCACACAGCCCACAGAAGAGCATGTACTCGAGTGGTGAAGATCAGATGTACACGTTTGGGGATCCAGGTGTGATCAGTCACAAGGTGACACTGTAAGAGTCAAGTGGGCAGGAGACGACGCCACCCCTATTCTTGGCAGGGAATGATGCCCCCTCCCTTACCGAGTACCTGGTACCTGGACAGGCCGAGAGACTGCGCCTGTGAGTGGGAGAGGGGCAGAGGTGTGTGACTGTGTGCAGGTGTAGGAGGGCCGAATGTGCACCCGTCTCAGCCCCCACCCATTTTACCTCGATATTGTGTGTAAACAACACCGGGCTACTTTTTCCACCCAGCCTCTGCTCTGCAGGACCCAGCAGAAACCTCAAGCACCACCTCCGGGCTGTGCTGACACCCGACGGGAAGTTGGACATATTAGGTAATCCCGAGATCGTCACCGGGTCTCTGCCCAGGCTCACTTGAAGAGACCCAGAGATTCTGACTAAAGCCTAGTATGGCCCACCAGGGCGTGGGAGGCAGGAAGACTCAGCCGGGTGGCGTAGGAGAGGACTCGGGGACTCACTGCTGTTCACAGCCACGCCTGCCCGGCGACAGGTCGCTGCTGGGGACCCATCAGAAACGGCAGAGCCCAACATCCCTGGAAATGGCAAACCCCAACTCGCACAGCCTTGTCCCTCCCACACTGACACATGCAGACTCCCGCCCGGCCAGCTGTCAGACTGGGGAAGGGTGGTTCTCCGGTCCACCTAGAAGGAGGTGAGGACATTTGACTCCAGAATCTCCCTCCTCACTTCCTTTACCCCTTTCCCCTGTTCAAGGAAAACTGTTCTCTATTTTAAAGCACCCAGCCTACAGAGGGTGAGACTTTTCAGAGACTTTGTACTTTCAAGTTAAATTGATTCTGATTACTCTCCTGGCTTTTTTTTTTAATTATTATTTTGCATGCCATGTTCCATTATTAACTGTTACAAAAGACATTGCCCTCTGCACCCTGAAATTAAACTGCTCCGGCCTTCCCAGGACACTGCCCACTGAGACTAATTTGCATAAA
>PVKY010005605.1:0-17107 GCA_004027775.1 Bradypus variegatus
TTTTTTTTTTTAAGAAAGGACAGCACTGGCAAATCAGGGATCACAAACTGGTGGCCCACAGGTAGACTTCGTTTGAGTTGTTGTACATTCAGTTTCAATTTTAAAATCTTTAAATGCTTTCTTTTGAACTGTCTTTCCAGCTTCACACTTTAGAAGCTCTGGCAACCCTGGGCACATATCCCTTCGAGGCCCCGCCAACCAGAGCTGGGCAAGGCCACCCCTTTAGACGGGCCCTCGCCCACCCAGGCCCCCACCTGCTCTTCCCCTCAAGGGGCAAACTTTAGTCCTTCCCCAGTGCCCTGTAGATTTGGCCACGCTCTGTGATCCTCGAATGGTGGCGGCAGTTCCCTGGGCCATGGAATCCAAAAGTTAGGCCTCCTCAGCCCAAGACTCATCCTCTCTTGCCTGGAACAGCTTCTCCTGTGTGTTTTGACTCCGCGGCTGTTGGCAGGGAGGGTGGGCTGCAGGTACAGCTGGGGGTGTCACCTTCCGGTTGTAGTAGGGAAATCTGCAACCCATCAAGAAGTGGGGATCCTGCTGTGTGACAGCCAGTGCTTTCTGGATGTCACGGCCCAAGGGCTGGGTGGGTAGTGGGAGAAGGTGAGACTGGGGTACACCAACCCACAGCCTGCCCCAACTTGAACACAGCCTCATACATGACTCTGAGAAGTTCTATCCCCTGTCTGGGCCTTCTCGTTTTCTCCGAGACCTCAGCCCCGGCACTTCATCTGCAGTGTGGGGGCCCACAAGGACTATGGCAAGCCAGGAGCTCATGCCCCAAGGCTGCTAGGGCCAGCGGGGGGCACGGGCCTCCACAGGGCCCTGTCATATGATTATTTGCAAGAGACATTGAAAGTTAAAAGTTTCAGGAGATAGCTCCTGATTTTTTTAATGGAGAAAATGAATTCAACATTTAAAAAATAGTAAGAACATTTGGCAAGGGGAAGAAAATACATTTGCAGGCTAGCGGATGCTCCAGTTCGGAAGAAGGCAAGTCAGCAGATCCCACGCGCTACATGGCCAATGGTGGAGTGAAGAAACAGAGCCAAGCCATGCAGAGTTCTCTGAGCATCTTCTCTGGGTCCAGCCCAAGGCCACCCACCTAAGTCAGACCCCACCCTAGGCCTCGGAGAGCTAGGCATGGAGCAGAGGACAGACAGAGGTTGTTAAAATGCAATAAAGTAATATGAGCATCCTTATATATGCATGGAGAATTTCTGGAGGAATTCATAAGCAATTGCTAACAAAGTTTTCCTCTGGGGATGGAGACTGGTGAATTGGGCCTGGTGGGAAGGTGATGGCTTCCACTTTTCTCTCTGTGCCCTTTTGATAGACTTGAATGTTTCACCATGACCATGGATTGCTTTTGCAATTCCTAAAACACAGTTTAAATGAATCTGAACCTAAACCAATGCAGCGATGCTGTTTCAACATTGTAAACCCAAATGTTGAGAAAGCCCAGCGAGGCAAGAAACATCTCCACCTAAGAGGAAAGATGAGAATAGCAATTAAGCCTTCCCACAGGTAATGCTAGGAGCTGGGTTTTAGAGGATGAATAGGAGTTTTGCCAGGCAAATGAGGAGGAAAGTTTCTTTATGAACCAAGGAAACCATTGTAAGCAGCTGGCAGTTGGGGTCAACGAGGAAATTTCCATGGGGTTGATGGAGGGGGATGTACTTCAACTGGGCCATGTAGGATGGATGGGATTTGAATGGGGAAGGCGTGAGGTGGTGGCACAGCAAAGTAAGGACGCAGAGGGACAACTAAACATGGCACATTTAGGAGACCAGGGAACCTGGCTTGGGTTCCAGCATCACTGAGCTGTACTCACCAAGCCAAGTCTTAATGGCAGGGCTGGTGGAAGACTTGAGCTCAGGTCCTAGACTGGCCATTTACTTGGTGTATGGCCCTGAACTTGACTTCTCTATACCTCTGTTTCCTCATCTCTTAAATGGGGACTGTCACACTTGCCTCAGCCTGAGACAGCACATGAGAAGCACCTGGTGGACCCCAAGCAGGGGGTTGGGATGGCCGAGGGACCTGGAGAGGGGCTGGTCTCACCCACAGCTGCCTGAATGACTGGGGACAGCTGGGACGCTGTTAAACGGGCCACCCCTGCTCCCCGGCCTAAGCAAAGGCTCATGCAAGGCTGAGCCTGAGAGGCCACTTAGAGCTGTATGCTCTGCTCTCTGCTCCCCGCTGGCTCTGGTGCTACCGAGTGACGTCAGAGCAGGGCCACAGTTGACAAGCCTCCGTGAGTCCCCCATGGCCCCAAACCTGGAGCTTTTGCTCAGAGGTCCGGAGGTAGCCTGTCACCACCACCCCCTGCCACCCATGTGTCTGCAGCCCCACCTCCATCCCAAATAGCCTAACCAGCGCCTGCTTCAGAGACAGGCCCCTCAGCTGGAAGCCCACAATGGGACCTCTTGCTGCCTTCCCAAAACCTCAGCTTGCTGAATGAACAATGGGAACTTCCACCCACGCAGTAATTTTAAGGAGCCAATAGCACAAGGAATGGCGAGTTCCTGTCACAGATGAAAAATTCTTGGTAATGGATGGCGGTGAAGATAGAACCACATTGTGAATGCGATTATTGCCACTGAATTGGGTGCTTAAAAATGGTTAGATCAACTTCAGTTAACAATATAATTATATTATAATTACAATAAAATCAGTTCTTCAATTGTAAGAAAGGTAACACGCTGATACAAAATGTTAATAAGGAAAATTGTGGGGTGGGAGGGTATATGGGTACTCTGTACTTCCTGCATATTTTTCTGTAAACTGACTGATCTAAAAATATAAATTTAAAAAATGGCTAGAATGGGAAGTTTTATAATACATAGTTTATATATGGAGATATGTCCACAATAATTGATGGATTGATTGATTGATTGTTTGATCCTATCTCAGAACCTGGCTTGGAATAGGAATCCAATAATAACCACAGGCATTCACTTGTTGAGCGCTAACTGTATGCACTATTCTAAGTGCTCTATTGCCATTGACGCGTTTTAATCCTTGCAAGGCCCCATGAGGTCATTCTGGTGACAAGCCTGCTTTCTATGGGGAAACTGAAGCAGGACAGGGTTACCGCTCCAGAGCAGTGGAGCCAGGACTGAACCTCCACCACCATCAATGTAGCACCCCGCTTCCAAAGCAGAATTTGACCACCCTCAAGAGAGCTCCTCCACGCCTCTCATCAGCAAACGCAACCCACAGCCAGCTCGGGAATGCCCAGGCCTGGCGTCCTGTCCTGCCGTGTTCCCTTCTTGGATATTGGGATTTCCTGGGCTGGGGCGCCCTCTGGTGGCACGGCCCAGCATCCCCACCAGGCTTCTGAGGGTCTTTGGAGCACAGGTGAGTCAGGCCCACCACACTCAGGACCCGGGGCCCACTCGCCTCACTTAGCAAAGGGGAAACCACGGCTCTGAAAGTGAAGTGTTGGCTTTGTCCAGGGCCACAGAACAAGGCCACGGAAGAACCGGAGGGAGAAGCCTGGCTTGTTGGCGCATGGGGAGGGAGGTGGGACTCCAGCGTTTCTTGGGTCCCTGCTCTGTGAGATCTTTGTGCACAATCTCCAGAGACACCCACAGCGATCCTAGGAGCATCCCATTCTGTGGCTAGGACCCTGAAGCCCATCTGACCCCAAAGCCACCCCATCACCCTTCCTCCCAGGGAGCTACCTCTAAACAGCGTCAGTGTTCCGTTTGGGTCCAGTAGAGAGGGTGGCACAAGGCCAGAGGGACTCAGTTTCCCCCTGAAAAATGGGAACTGAGTTAGGTCAGTGTTTCCCACTCAATTTCCACCCTTGCACTCTTTGCCATATGCTCCTGTTGCTCGTTCTCAATATTTATACAAGAGCGGCAGGCAGGTCTCTGTGGAGGTTCACTGCGTGCCAGTGCCTGACATTTGTGAACTCATTTCAACTCACGCCTGCGACGACCCTAGGAGTCAGGTGTTCATATCACTCCCATTTTATGGAGGGGGACATCGGGGCCCAGAGCAGCTGAGCACCCTGCCTGGGGCCACACAGCCAGGAAGAGGCAAAGGCCAAAAACCAGCCCAGGTAGCCTGGCCTGAGCTGGGGTTGAACTCTACTCCTCCACTTCACTGAGATCATTCTTTGGGTTTATTTTTTTTATGAAGTTTTGTATCCCTACCACAAATGGAAAACCTGGTCCCTCCTCCCACCCCTGAACAGGCTCTGCATTCCACTCTCTGGGGACACTGAGCCAGGGGACACCTCTGGCACTTCAGAGCAAGGCTGGGAGCTTTGGAGCAGGGCTTCCATCTTCAACCAGACCACATGCAACAGAGGCAGGACTGAGGCCGGCTCCACGAGCTGTGCGGACAATCGTTCTGGATGCCCCCATCCTGGAATTCTTGCCCAGACTTGCCCAAACAGCTGCCTGACCTCAGACCAGTCACCACCCTTCTCTGGCTTCCATGTTGTCACCTGTAAACCGGAAACCAATGACATCTTCTTCCCAGGTGTGCTGGAGGGATATGGCCAGGGGGGAGTCCCTTAGCTCAGAGGGTGGGCACCACCAGAAGGAGAACCAATGGGGGACGGCCACTCCTCCAGAGAACTGTCCCCAAACGTTGGCAAAGTTCCTCATTGTGACCTCCTTTAGGACAGTGAGAAGATGGAAGCAGTCTTGGCGTCCACCCCTGGGGAAGCGGACAGTGAGCTGAGGACACGTCCTGGAGGCCTGCGGCGTCAGTGACAGCCGATGTGTGCATGCAAATGGCAGTGATGGATGGCCCTGAACACGGAGCAGGGAGAGACCAGGTAGAAACAGATTGGGCCGTGGAGCAAAATGCTATCTATGGAGATGAAAAACGGACATGCGTACTGCAAAACACCACTACAAACTTATAGGTTATATATGTGGTACCACAATTATAAACAAAAAAAGAAAACACCACTACATGGTTTACAAGGATGTGTTCACGATGGACGTCATCGTGCAACATGTGAGGAGATTCTGCCTGGGGTGAGGGGGTGAGAGGATGGGAGTGGGGTCAGATGAAGGAAGATATAGGGAGGTGGATACCCCAGACTGAAGGAAAAGATAAAAAAAGGAAAAAGTCATAAGAAAATACCCATGCAGGAGGGGTTAGGAAGCTGAAGATGCCAGGCCGTGTGGCCTGGGGGAGTCCCTTACTCGTCCCTGTCACGGCAGTCGGCCGTGTTACCGTATCTCCATCTACACCTCCCCTCGGACTGGGGGCCCCATAGGGGCAAGACTTTGTTTGCTGCCCCTTTGAGTCTGGCACACAGACACATGCAGAACAGGGCTTCTGAGTAAACAGGTATGGCAGGGCACCTTAGAATCCCAGAACATCCATGCCAGGTGGGCCTTCGGGACCAGCTCCGCCAAAAGCCACGTTTCCCAAGCCCTAAAAGGGCCCTAAAAGCCTCCCCACTCCAAGCACACGTGAAATAAATCATAACTTCCAGGGATTAAGTCCTTTTTGGGGGACGTAGGATGCTTATACGCATTGTCTTTCTTCCTGGCAACATAGGTATCATTTGGTCCCAATTTAGAATGGGGAAACTGAGGCTTGGGGACCTTCAGAACCAAGGTTTGAACTTAGGTAGGTCTGATTCCATTGTCTTCCAATTGCCCCTGGCCACCTCACATCACACACAAACACACAGAGGCACACATTTCATGGCCTGACATATATTCCAGCAGCTGCCTCTTCCTCTCCCAGATGTGTCCCAGATGTGCAGATACCCCAGCCCAAGCACCAACCCCCAAAACATCCCTCTGGAGCCCTGTCAAGTTCAAGGGGGTCTCCTCCTCAGGACTCCCAGGTCTCAGCCTCCATCTCTGACAAATCCCCACCCCACCTCCCTGACCCTCAAGGTGCTGGCCATACCCCAGCCTGGGTCCAGCCACTCCTTCCTGGCTCTAAGCACCCCACCCGAGTAGTCTGGCCCCAGAATACATGTCTCGACTGGAAACTCAGGCTCTATGGAAGAGTTCAGCATGCTGGTGGGTGAGAGGTCATTACTTCATTGAGTGTTCATACAGCAAACACTTGCACAGGCATTGCCCTCCTTTATACCAGGCCATGTATTGGGTGCCAGGGAAACAATGCCAGGCCCAAAATCCAGGGCTCCCAGCCAACAGACACCCTAACATATCCAGGCGCAGGGAGAGAGGCCTAAAGGGGACGAGGCCAGAGTGCCAGGAGCTAAAGCTAGAGACTTAGAAAATATACAGGGTTAACAATAGGATATCCTTGGGCTATAATGGGAATTCTACCTCTTAGGCATGATTTTTCATTAAACCTACAACTTCTCTAATTTAAAGAAAAAAAAAGAAAGAAAGAAGAAAACACACAGGTACTCTCCAGAAGGCAGAAGGGACTTGCCCCAAGGTCACCCAAGGACTTGCTAAGGGGCCAGGACCCAGTCCCAGGTCTGCCTACCTCGGTCCATGCTCCAAGACCTTGATGTGCCACCAAAAAGGTGAGCAGATGGACATTTACACAAGCAGTTTGTGCACAGCTAAGCTCGGTTCAAACAAAAGGGTTCTGCTGTTCATTCTGTTACCTGCTGAGAAAGACGCTCTTTTCTGGAGCCTGGCTCTGTGCAAGGGGCTTTGGCCTGCATCACGTCACTGAGTACATCCAGGCCCCCTGTCACAACGCTCCCATTCAACAAGACACACAACAGGCGACTCAAAGAAGACAAGTACAAGCTCTGAGTCTTGCCCAGAGTGGGTCGGACACACTGGCAGGAGCCTGGCATGGGTATGCGTGGCTCCATGTCGCCAAACTTTTTGCTCTAAGCTGGGCAGGCAGAAAGACAGGGAAAACAGAGAGGGACATCAGGAACCCCTCCCTGATGCAAAGGCTGAGGGAGCTAGAGTCAGCGAGCCCCAGGCAAACGTGGGCACCAGGACCCAGGCTTGGGGACATGGAGCTCCACTGGCAAGGAAGGCGTAATATGAAAGTCAACACTGGAGGCAGGAGGTTCTGCCACCATCAGAGACCAGGACAGGGTGGAGGCAGTCATAGAACCAGAGAGCTCTTCCCCAGCTCCGAGCATCCTAGGGCACTGGCTTGGCTGACTCCTCCCAGGGACACCTTCCCTGGACCTTCAGACCAAATCCATCCATCACATCACCCCATTTTATTTTCTCCACAGCACTAATCAATACCTGCAATTATGCTACTAGTTTGTCTTTTTCACAAATCACACAAGACTCTGTCTTATCCCTGGTGCCCAAAACAATGCCTGATACACAATAAAGATATTTGTTAAATGAATTACAGGTGCTCATGTGCAGCCTTGTTTCTCTGCATGGTTAGAGGGAGGAAAATGGTCCATCAAGCTTCAAAGACTATACCAGTGGGGTAAGACGGGGGCCTGTCAGGCAACCTGGGTGGCAGAGGAGGCTGCCCCAGAGGCAAAGCTTGATTGAACGGGTCTTTGATGGTTTCCTCCTTGGTGCTGATGGGAGCAAGAGTCAATCTCCCTCCTTGAGCCCTTACTCCCACCCATTCTTGCACTTCTGGGACTCCTGTTGATTAGATACTGGATCTATCACCTTTCCCTCCCTTACCTCCTTCCCATCAGCCTTTAAATCATCTCCTGTCTTTCCCATCTTCAAGCGAATCCCTCTAGAGTCTATTTCACAACCAGAAGTCAAAAAAGAAGACTAGAATCTGGGCTTCTATCTCCCTATCATTCCCTTCCTTGCAAATCCCTGAGACCCTGTGGTCACTCACTTTAGGCCCCATTCTGTCTATTTTTCTTAACACTCAGTACTGCCACTGTTCCGTCCACATCTATGTTCCCTGCATTTAGCTCTAGGCCTGTCACAGTAGATAAGTAGTTATGGAACCAACTGCCCGATGAAAAGCTGGGTTAAGGGCACCATGCCTGGTCATGGTAGGGGAGAGGCTGGGCCCCACTCCAGTTCAGGTTGTGTCTTCTCCTGATCCTGGTGCCCCTCCAGCCCTAGGCCTGGGCCAGAGTTACAGGGTCAGGCCCAGCTTCAAAATGGCGCCGGGCCTCGTCCAAGGCAGCAGACCTGCACCATGGGCCCTGGGGTACTGCCCGGGGGCATTTCCTGTCTGAGCCTGCGGCCCCCAACCGCTGGCAGCGCGGGTTTCCGGCAGGGCTGCGGCCGGGGCCTGCACTATCAGCTCGGCACCAGATGCCCGGTCAGGATACTTGTGGTGAAACTGTGAGGGCACACTTGGTCCTTTGGGGTTTTCACCCGTGTCAGCCTCCAAGACAAATGGAGGAGGAGAGAAAGTGACGCCCAGCACTTCTTCAGCCGTGTTTTCCCAGTCTGAGTCAGGGGCCGGGCTGTGGCCAGCTGCCCAGGGCTGGGGGGCTGGACACATTAGTCACCGATGCCCGTCGGGGAGGTCCAACGGTGCCACCACGGAGAGGCCAAGACTAGACTGCTGGGGTCGGGCATCTTGGCCAGCAGCAGGATGGGAACGGCTAGGGGCTGAACAGTGGTGGGAAAGCCCCTCCCACCTTGGGGGGGCGGGTAGGAGAGGCCACTCTTCGCCCAAGATGGGGTAGGATGAGTTCCAGATCAACAAGAGGTGTTGGGGTCTCTAGGGCTATTCACCCTGGACCAAAGGGTGCCCAGGCCTGAGCGAAGGCTCGCCTCCAGGGCCCCACTTTACCCCCTCCCTGCAATTCACAAGGGGGAAACTGAGGCCCTGTTTACTAGTAGGGAAACTGAGGCCCAGGGAGCCGCAGGATTGTCTATGGCCCAAGATGCTACGCCCTGGCAGGTTAGGGATGCAAGGAGGCTTGGGGCTGCGGGACGCGCTCACCCAGAAGCGCCCAGCCCAGGAATGCTGTGTGAGCCACGAGCTATAGCGGGAACAGCTGGCTCCCCGGGCCGCACAAGGGAATATGTAAGGCCAAGTTCCCATCGCCGGTTGGCAGCCCCGCAGCCCAGCTCCCGCGTCAGACCCCAGACCCAGTTCCAGTCCAAGCCATGACGGCTGCCCTCCCGGCCCCGCGCCCCTAGATGGCGCCAGAGCCGGAGCATTGGCATCCAGCGATGTCAAGAGCAGCCCTGCCTTTAAGGTATGTGCAGCCTACGCATGCGCGGCTGTTCTAGCCCAACCTGGCCCTCTGCGCCTGTGTATTCAGCCTCACTTCCTGGTGCTTCTTGAGGCGCCCTCTAGTGACGTCTTCGAAGAGACACTAAGGCGCAAGCACAGCTCCCTCCCAGGCGACCGAGCGAAGCCAAGAGCGCGCGGAGTGGGGAACTGGCTCGCCGGTCCAGCAGAGGGCGCCCGTGCGCGGGCCAAGCTGAGATTTTTACACGACTAAACCTTTGGTTTCTGCCAAGTTATCTTACTTTTTCTGCTCCAAAGTGAGGAAAAGTTTAACAGTGTGAAAGGATCGGGAGGGTTGGTGCACAAGCTGACCAAATGGCCAAGGTGATATATGCCCAGCGGAGATCAGGGCTCCCTGTATGGAGCACACAGCTTCATCTGGGGCTATCAGGGGCAAGGCTGTCCTGGGTAGGCACAGGGAGAGGGCGGGAGATGTACTGCTGCTCCCTCCGTGCTTGCAAGGGGGCTCCTGGGCCAGTTGGGGAGCCCTCATTTGAACCGGCCAACCCTGATATGCACCCCCACCAACCATCACCACCCCTCCCTGGCGAGTCACCTTGCAATTCCAGGGGAAGGCCTGCTCAGCCCCACCCAGGGGGCCCAGAGGCCCTGTGCAGGGCCAGATCCTGCAAGCATGCCACTGTGAACACTGGTTAAATGCAGACTCCAGTTTCCCACCCTTGAGAACAAGGCACCCCAAGGATCCAACTCAGGCCAGCTGTATAGAGTGAGAGGAACTGAAAGGGATATGGTGAGATGAAATGGAAGCCATCGCTAACGTTTAACGAGAAGTTACCATATGTAACTTTAACGTGACTGCTCAGTTAATCCTCACAGTCATCCTAGGAAACACTGCTCCATTTTACAAATGAGGAAACCGATGCCTGGGAATACTTACGGTCACAGTAAGTGGCAGAATTGGGATTTCGTGCAGGCCATCTGACCAGAGCCCAAATTCCTGAACAAAGAGTGTCCTTATCCAGATCCCATCCTTCCACTGGTCCTTTAGATTCCGTATTTCCCACTGCCTTAAAAACCTCACACTGTTCACTATCTCTTTTTCTCTCCTGTGTGTTCAACTTTCTCAATTTCAACTGGATCCCTCCCAATGACATATAACACAAATCTCATCTTAAAAAAAAAATTTCTGCTGCACAACTTCCTGCAGCCACTCTTCTCGTGCATCCTTTTCACAGCCTAACTTTCTGAAAAGTTGTCAATATTCAAAGCCTCATTTCAGTCCAATTCCCTTCCCCACCATTCCACCAACATAGCTCTAAAGTCACCAATTTATGACCGCAATGACCCCCTCCTAAATCCAACAGACATGTCCCAATCTTCATCTTGATTTTGACACCTCAGCAGCATTTGCTAATTGCCCACTCCTTGAAACATCTTTTTACTTAGCTCCCCTGACACCACGTGGTCCCGGTCTTTCTCTTCCCTCAATGGCCATACCTCTATCTGACTGCAGTGGCCCCTGTATTTTGGACTCCTAATATACAGTTCTGGTTCTCTTCTTATGTACACCCTTCCTAGGCACCCTCATCCACAACCCCCACCTCCCCTTTCCACAGCTGTCTTTATGCCAGTGACCGTCACATTTATCATCTCCATGCTCCCGTTCTGAATCTCTGAATGTCCAGAGACATTCCCACGTGGACATCGAAGGCACCTTCACCTTATTGTCTGAAACAGAACTACTTATTTTCTTCCTCAAAACCAGTCTGGAACAGACTTCCCCACAGTAAACAAATGGAACCACCATCTCTCCACCCAGCCCACCAATACTGAAGCTATGCTTAAGCCACTCATCCAAATATTCAATAACCCACCTATGTATCATACTGATCTAAGCACCTAGCTGTTAATATAAGGGTGAGCGTAACAGGAAAAAAAAAACCTGCCCTGTTGGAGCTAATCCAGTAATAATTTGTGTGTACAAATATACTAGGATCTGACGGAGTCTGGGGAGGTCAGGGAGGTTTCCCAGGCAGAAACCTTAAGCTGTTACCTGAAGGATGAGCAGAAATTAACCAGGTACACTCCATGCACAGAGGAAAGGATGTGCTGCATAGGGAGAAAGCATAGCACTCATTTAGCACTGTCAATTTCTCCAAATTTCTCTCAAATCCACTTCCAGACATCACCACCACTGTCTAAGCCATCATCATCTTTGGCTGGGATCACATTAGGCTCTCAGCTCATCTCCCGCATCCACCTCTGGCCCTTCAGCTCATTCTTAGCCAAAATACAATTCGATGCATGTCTCCCACACATTAGTCAGTCTCCCCTTGATTTTAGGATAAAGCCAAAAGCCTTGGCAAGACCTACAAAGCCCCACCTTGTTTTAGAATCTTCCCACCTCTGCAGCCTTGTGTCACAAACTACTTCACCTAACTCTCCAGGTTTCCTACAGGTTCTCCACCAGGCTAGTCCAGGACCTGCCCCAGGGCCTTTGCACATGCCATGATCTCTAACTGGAACACTCTCCAATCCATCATCCCCTGCCACCTATTTAATTCCTATAGAGCTCAATTCAAAGGTCACTTTCTTAGGGAAACTTTCCCTAGTTCCTACCTGTACCCTACTTTAATCTGGTACTCTCCAATATATACCATCAGAAGATCCTGTATCTTTTCCTAAGAGGGTTTTTGTCAGTTTGTGAATATGAATTTGTTTGATCATTTGACTGTGTCTCTCCTCCATAAGGACCACCTCTGTTTGGCTCATGACTGTTTCCTTAGTGCCTAGTGGAGTTTTTTACACAGAAAGGGTATTCAAAAAGTACTGAGTTAATACAAGAATTGAGTTCTCACTTGACTACTCTGTTTTTTGACCTTAAGTAAAGCTGCTTTACATCTTTTGGCCTCAGTTGTCTCACAAGTAAAATGCAAATAATAGTTTGCCTTGCAAACCTGCTCTGAGGATCAAATCCCTTGTTTAATGGATAAAAAGCATGTGATAGAAGTACTCTCCCCCAGGGTAGGAATTAAAGTTATGAGAGATTTTCAACAGAACAAAAACATTCAGCAAATGTTCACAGTCCCCACTTTATTTTCATTTGATCTCACACGCTTTTAAAAAAAATCACACACACTCACAAAATACCCAAACATCAGGAGTTGGAAGGCTATAAAACAAGGGGCTCAATAGGCTGAAAGAATATCCTAGCCTCCAGAAAAAAACAATACCAATCAACTATTGAAAATTCCTTTGTTCAAAACCAAAGGTATTCTGTTTTTAAAGGGATTTGTTTTTTGTTTATTTTTTTAAGTTAAAAAAGAAAAAGGAAGGAAAGGTTTAGGAACAAGAGCGAAGTGTCTGATGCTGCCTGAGGCAGGGCCGAGCTTTGCCTCCTGGAAGGACCTTTCTGCAAGCTGCAGGTACCAGCTTTCCCTGGCCTCCATGCTCAACTCATCCCCCACCCCATGCCACTCCGCCTTGGGGCCCACCCTGAGACAACAGGCCGAGACTACAAAGCATCCAGGATGTGGTCGATCTTGGTGACCAGCTCCTGTCGCTTTCCCGAGATGAGCTTCTCATTCTCGATGTACGTATCTTTTTTGAGCTTGCCTGCCACCAGCCGCTCAGCTTCCACCGCCGACTTCAGCACCAGCTCCTTGACCTGGGAATCCAGCTTCTGCATTTCGCTCACCTGTCCAGGGCAAGAGCAGAGCAGGACTTGAGAGTGGTTTTCCCACCCCCACCTAGCAGGGCCCACCATCACCCACGCCTACAGGCCCGGCAGCTCTCCAGGGACAGCCACAATTGCCATAAAAAGCTGGGTGCCCCAGGAGAACAGCAGTGGAATACAATAGGGGGGCAGACTATGGGGGAAGACAGGCCTGGCTTTCAATGCCAGCTTTCCCACTTACATACCCAGCCCCTTCACCATCCCTGGCCTTCATCTGTAAAGTAAGACGTGAGGATTAAGTGCGAAAATAGGTGAGATCACCTGTATGGTGTCTTGGCACACAGTAGGTAGTCAATAACTATTCATTCCTTCCCTTCAGCTTGCCAAATGAAGTCCAGAAATTCAGTTAGGTACAAGACCAATAGAGGGCGGTGTGGCAGTGGGATTGAACAACTCCCATCTTGTCACCTGCTGTGTGCCAGGCTGAGGACCTGTACATACGGTCACGTTCACTCAAGAGTCAATAAGTACCAGTGCTAGATACGATTCTAGGCTCTGGGAGACAGCAGTGAACAGAGTATAAGGTAACCTTGCCCTCCAATGCTGATAGTCCAGTGGGGATATGTCAGATAACAAGTACATAGGCAGATGAGTAAATACAGTTTCAGACAGGAAGAAAATAATGCAAGGTAAGGAAGGGGAGTACTGGGGAGCGGCTCAGAGGATAAGGTGGTCAGGGGTTCTGAGAGGGGGTTCTCTTCTTCATTTACAGGTAACAATAACTTACCTAGCAGGTAGCAGGCAGGGTTCTAAGCCCGTCACATACACTCATTTCATATTCACAACCACTCTGTGAGGTATACTAATAGCATTCCCATTTTACAGATGAGGAAACTGAGGCACAGAAGTTAGGTAACTTGCACAAACCCATGACTCCAAAAATCTAGGTTCTTCTTACCATGCCATGAGCAACCTGGGGTCTTGTCCAATCTGGCCTCCAAGAGAGGAAGCAGCTACTCTGAATATCAGCAGTGTGGACATACAGTGCTATAGAGCCTAGTGGAGCTTTCTCCAAACTTAGGTTGCAACTGAAACTCCAAACTTTCTTGTTCCACCACAGGTTTGGCCCCACACAAGTCTACGATGGGGCTGTATCTCACCCCACAAGACGTGCCTGGCATCTGTCCTACAAGAGCAGTGGTATGTTGCCCTAGACAACCACGTAAAATCCCCAAAAGTGGGGAATGGAGGTCAGCAGGCCCAGTGACTCGGGGATGCCAGCTACTCACTTTGTCGCAGAGATCCGAGCCCTCTGTCTTCAGCCTGGACTGCAGCAGTGCAATTTCACTAGTCAAGGCCTTGTGTTCAGACTCCAGGCTCTTTTTCCCACCGTTGAGGGTGGAGATGTCCCGGGACTGCTTGTACCTATTGACAGTCTCGTCAAAGTGACGGTAGAGACCTATTCTCTTGTTGACCAGGGTCAAGACCTGCTCTGTGATGCAGGCCACCTTCATCCTGGCTTCAGCGGCCGGATCCTGGAGGAGGGAGAGACACCGTGTGTGACAGCATCTAGACCTGAGCCCACTCCAATCTTCATCTCCTAAACAGCAACCACTGCCTTCAGCTGTCCAAACAAGTAAAGCCACCTTCTTGGAGAGAAAGAGAATCAAACCCTTCCTGAGATTCAACAATGGGCAAAACTGAGGCCCCAATATGAAGTAGACATTCAACTCTCAGTTCGGTGGGGCAAACAAATATATGTTAAAAATGACAATAAAGCCAGAGTGTACCATGAAAGGCACAGGAAAGGTGCTAAGGGAAAAGAAACTCTAGCTCAGGTCAGAGCAGACTTCAAGGTTTAGGATCACTCTTTGCTTCTTAAAACCTTCAAGCATTTCCCAGGCCCTAAAGGATAAAGTCCCTAAATCCTGCCGTTCAGAGCCCTTTGGATGACTCCCTACAGACTTTCCAGAATCATCTCCTGCCACATGTCCACTTGGGAAGTCCTAACCAGGCAGCTCCATGGCTGACTCTGGCTAGCAGACATTGTTTTTTCCTTAATAAACTGCCAAAGCTTTAAAATAGGGAAATTTATACAAAGTAGACTGGTTGAATAAACAAAGGCACATCCATAAAGTGTAGTACTCTGGAGCTGTAAAAAAAAACAAGGTATATTCAGGTCTTTGAATATTTGTGCATTCTTAACTGTACAATTTGATGAGTTTGACAAATGCATTTATCCAAGAAATCCACATCCCAAATAAGGTATAGAACAATTCCATGATACCAGAAAATCCCACACTAGCCTATCTTGAGTAAATTTCCTCATTAAAAACAGCAAAAACAAAACAAAAAAACAATGAGGACAATCTCTATAAACTGGTATTGATGTCTTCTAAGATTCTGTTACTTGAAAAAAGCAAAGTACAAATAAAATATACAGAGTTGCTACCTTCTGTGTATGAAAGAAGAAGAAATAAAAATTCTAGGTATCTGCTTATTTTTGCCAAAAAAGAAAAAAAAATCAAGGATACCAGAGACTGATGCAATCAGTTAATTACAGTGGGGATGGAGGGAGAGTGGGAAAGGGCAGAGGAAGCTGCTCCAATTCATAGTTTTGAATTTGGAAGCTTGTTAACATTTTACATATTCTAAACCAAAATTAAACATTATCTGTGATGGAGGGGGTATAAAGTAGTACACAATTCAAACAGAAATAATTGAACCTGACTATACTTCCAAAGAATAACCCAAGAAAAATATAAGAACTAATCCAAGTACTTCAGAGACACAGTGTTTTGACAATATATTCTCAGTCTAAAAACAAAAAGAATTATAAACAAATCTCAGGCTTCTACTTGGTAGGTTTGGTGTTTGTAGTGGTAGGAGTGAAGCAATTCTGAAGTTATTTTGTGTGTGTTTGTAGAATTGAGCAAATGAATAGATGTGCTGGTGGTAAGATCCAGGGTTCTTGTATGGAGTGAGGGAAGACAAGGGAAGGGTGCTATGTTGTTGGACTGGAATTCAAGGCATCCATGTTAATTCCTGTTTTAAAACAATACACATTTATTTCCCAGCTCTGCCTGTCTACCAGCAGCCACAATACTCTAGAAGCAATGATCCACCCCAGCTCAGAGGCCAGGGCTTAAGTACCATTCCCCAATAAAAGGAACCAGGAATCCCTGAATAAAGTAAAAGATGTGCCTGAAATGTGCTGTTGTGCCAGAAAATAAAGGAGCGTTCAAAAATTAGGGGGACGTGAAAAAGACACGGACAAATCTGGAACAATCTCAGCATCAAAATAAATAGCACCAGTGGACAAGTAATCCAGTTAGGAACGTAAGAACCCATATCCAAACAAATAATCAGTCAGCCAACCAACCAACTAGCCAATAAGAAAAGAGTAGACCGTAAAAAGTATCATAGTTTTGCAGCCATCATACTAATAATTCACTAAGGCAAGAATCAATAATAAATGTTAAAACCAGTAGATGGATGTATGATGAGAAACAGGAAAGTTGCATAGCCTCAAAAAGACTGATCACAAGGGGAGAAACAGGAAGCTTACAGTGAAGAAACCAGGCAGACACCAACTTAGCTCAATAATTAAAGTGAGCACCACCAACATCGGGGCCAACTAACCTCAGGTGCCTCCTGACTGCACTGCCGTCACCCCATCCCTGGGTATATGTGGGGTTCTCACCAAAACCACACACACCTCCCGAACGCAATCAGGAAGAAACATAAGGCATGCCTAAATTAAGACCTTCTACAAAACTCGTCTCTCCACTTCAAATATGTCAAGGTTATTAAAGACAAAGAAAGGAAGAGACTGAAGATTTTAAGAGACTAAACAGACAGGACGATGAAAAGCAATGTCTGATCCTCGCATGGATGCTGTGGTCTGAAAAGCAATTGCTACGAAAGTCATTGTTGGGACAATCTGCAAAGCTTGAATATGGAGTACATGTCAGTTAATAGTATTACAGCAACATTACATTTCCAGAACTGGATCACTGTACTGTGGTATGTAAGAGAAAACCCTTGTTCTCAAGCTATACACATGCTTTAAGTATCTAAGGGTAAAGGGGCAGGTCATCTGCAACTTACTCTTACATGGTTCAGCGACATACGAAAATAAAACAAACGCATCCAAATGTTAACACCTGGTAAATCTAGGTGAAGAGTATACACAACAGTTATTTTTAGTATTCTTGCAAATTTTCTGTACATGTGGAATTATTTCAAAATAAGTCTTTTTAAAAAATCAATAAAATAAAAGCAATTTTTATGATTTAAAAAATAAGGCTATTTCACATTAAAATCTAAACTCCTGGCCAGCCCTCCCACCTG
>PVKY010005606.1:0-17135 GCA_004027775.1 Bradypus variegatus
GAGACCAGACGAATGACCTTCGGCTCCTGATGTAAGGAATTCTACCCTGAAGTGTAGGGGCCTCATCCCCCCCCAGGGGGTTTGCCTGCCAAACCTGCTATTTCAGCACTTCCCCTACAGGCGTTGGATCCCACATTCTACCCTACATTCTACAACTCTTAGTACCCTTCTACCTTCCCCCATCTTTTTTTTTTTTAATTGATGAGAAAATTAAGGCCCGGAAGGGTCAGTGCCCCAAGCTAGCAGTTCAGAGGCATAAACACAAATTGTGCCCCTCACAGCTACCCTGGAAGTCCCCACAGCCTGACTCTCCAGCGCGCTCTGTGGACGTGGCTTGGTGGATCAGAAAGACTCTTCTCAGCGAACCCTCCAAGTTCCAAGCCCTTCAGAAGCAAAACCAAATGCCTGATCTACTCTTACTCATTCTGGCCACATGGAGGAGGCAGCATGGAGAGTTACTCACCAGCACGTGCATTTTTTACCTAAAGGGCTTTTTTCCTGGATGGAAGAGGCAGACTTCATGCCATCTCTGGACTACTTTCACCAAAGGCACACCAAGCCCTCTGTGCTGACTTTACTCAGTTGGTTCTTTTAGAAATCCTGTTTCTCCACTGGTTTTCTACCAGGTGTTCTTGACCATATCAGCACCATCCTGTGGCCAGTTAAGATCTCCAATTGAAACTGATTGCAAAGAGCCTTTTCTTTCCAGGGGGCATAGACCCGAACCCCGTCCCCTGAGGTCCTTGCTCACTTAAGCTAAGGGGGTTGGCTGCGTGATGTCCAGGGCTCCCTCTCTGCACCTCTCCAGCCCACCCAAAGCTGGAGCCAGCAGTCAACACCCCCACCTCATTCCCACTTTCTCCTGCTTTCTTCTCATCACTGTTACATCCAAGCCACAGGCCTCCTGCCATCCTGAAAATGGTCAATTGTAAAGTGAATTATAGTTCTCAAGCTGGGCAGAGACCAATCTGGGGAAACAATCAGAAGCCTCCCGTACTTGGAGTCTCCATTTGAAATCACGATGAGTAGAAAGGGGAGGAAACTGGTTCAGGGTCAGTGGGAACTAAACACTCATTGGCCCAAAGATACAGGAAAGAGGAGCGACTGGGACTAAAAGAGAGACAAATGGGGACAGCAAGTGAGGGAGTGGAAGGTATGTTGAATGAGGCTGCCTAGATTTATGGCAATTTTTACCTGATTGTTCATACTAAAGCCATTATGGGATGATTAGAGAAAAAGGTGAGGCTTTAAGTCCAGTGAAAATCAATAGAAACGTCTGGAGCAATTCTGCCGTGCAAGTGAAAAGACTATACAGTATCCAGAGCACTTCCCCCTCTGTTACTGTCTATGGAGTTGGGAGAAAAACTGGTGGGTTAGAAACAAGGAATAGAAAGGAAGGATGGGGAGAAAGGATAGAGGGAGAAGAGGAAGAGAAAGATGGGAGTAGCTCAGAACAAGAGAGAAGATGTGGAGAAGAGAAGGAGCACATGGAACACAGGAAGTGGAAAAAAAAAAAACAGAGCCGTCAAAGCCCCCTTCCCTGACCCTATTTTTCCCTGCAGCATTTATCACCTTCTAGCCCACTACATAATTTGTTATTATGTTTATCATCCATCTCTCGCCATAAGAATGGAAGCTCTATGAAGGCAGGGGTTTCTTGTTTTTCTATTTTGTGCAATGACATAGCCACGTGCCCAAAATGATGTGCCTGGGGTATACAGCAGAAGTTCAATATATATCTGTCAAATAAATGTTTGACTGAACCACTCCAGGGGCACCCAGGAGAGAAGAAAAAGTAAAAAAGGAATAAAGAGATGGAAAAGAAGAGCAGAAAGAGTGAAAGAGCGAGGCAAAACATAGGAGCACAAGGGTACATAAACACATTGGAGTGAGAGAAATAGCTATCGTGAATAAGAAAACAAAGTCAGCTGGAGATCCAGTCAAGGGGTAAGGAAAACAACATGGCAGGATCAAGCTACTCTAAATAAAAACTGCCCCACAAAAAGGGGCACCCCAGGAGGAGACCCTGAAGTTACGAGTTGAACCCTGCCACCACAATTTAGCTTCATGAACAAGCGCAGAACAACTCCCCTTCCAGCACCAGGTCACCCTTCAGTAACCCGGACATCTTCTCCAGTCCTCCCCCATCTTCCACCTGGGCCCCGAGGAGCAGCTCTTACCTTGTACAGTTTCAGGCTGGCCTCGTGCCTGGAGTTGACCGTGTGCAGCCGCAGCTTCTCCAAGCTGTTGGTGTAATAGTCACAGGCGTTGCACTTGAGGTGGACGGGGTTGCCAATAGCCACGCACTTGAGCCGCCACTCATTGGCTTTGCCACCCTCCTTGATGTGGGCCACCAGCTGGTACTTCTGCACATGCTTGTCCGTCTTGCAGTGCAGCTGGAAGTTGGCCTTGAGCTGGGTGTTGTAGCGGCAGAGCTTGCACTGGTACGAGTCCCCCATCACGGCCTTCCACTCATCCTCCGGGAGGCTGCGCTCCACATTCATGTGCAGCCCCAGCATGTCCAGGTTGTCTGTGGTGAACTTGTTGCAGACGGCGCACTGAAAGAGCTTCAGCGATGGGTCATTGGTCTGGATGAAGCTCTCGCCCAGGTTCATCAGCTCCTCGGACACCAGCTGCCCGCCCCCGAGCCGCATGTCTAGGGGGATCTCACCGCCCACTGCGGGGAAGGAGAGAGGAAGAGTGTCAGGGGCCAGGCTTGCAGCCACGGCCAAAACTGAGGCACCAGCCAGCCCTCCACCAACCTCAGCCCGGGTTCAAGGGGAACAAGATCCACTTCAAGTTCTGCAAGGTGCTACTAGGTGGAAAAAATTTTTAAAAAAGCCAACTTGATGGGTTTGGATCTTTCCTACTGTCTTCCTGAGGTGTGTGGAAGGCTTTACGTTCACTGACTTTTTTTAGGAAAAGAACACCTAGAAAAGGTAAGGAATCACAACCTCTTGGACATTTCAACTCAGCCCCTTGCTCAGATCTGAGAAAAGGCAAAAATAAACAGCATCCAGTGGCTATGATAAATATGAAAACCCAGACCCAAAAAGTTGGAAACAGGTTATAGCTGCAATCTAAGACACCAAGTTGTTAGGGAGAATCAGAATTAGATCCAGAATCAAGCTAAAGCAGCGCCACCCAACTGCTGTGATGCGTGATGGAAATGTTCCGTATCTACACTGTCCAACACAGATGTCACCAGCTATGTGTGGCTATCGGTCACTTGAAAGGTGGCACATGCAACTCAGAAACCAGATCTCTATTTATTTTAATTTTTTTAAATTAATTTAGATTTAAAAGGCCACACATGGCTAGCAGCCCCGGTATTCGACTAGGACATGGGGAATGACCTCTCTGCTCCTTGCCACACCTCGCTGGGCGATCGCCTCCCTGGCCGTCATCGCTGAATTCTCAGCCAGCCCCTCCCAAGTTTCCCCCCCCATGCCACCATCTTTTCCCTTTTCTGGCCCTGACACTGCATGGCATGAAGCTCTATGAAAGCACATACCGCATGCTTCTTTGTCATACAGTCAGCCATATACAGAGCCAGAGGCGGGTCAGTGCCCCCTGCCAGTGAAATTAGTTAGGATGAAATTAGTTAGGCCTTCACCTCGCTGAACCTCTAAAGAGTGCCTGGCCCTCAGCACAGATGCTCAAATTTTGCTGTGCCATTAAAGTGTCAAAAGGAGACACTTTTGACACTTTTGATGGAGATGGGTAGGGAAATGCCAGGGTCAGTTCATGGTACAGAAGAGAGGTGAGAGTCAAGTCTGCCCTCCCTCTCTGGACCCCCCATCCCCATTCTTTTTCAGTCTACCACAGACCTGAGTAAGCCAGAAACAGACTCCCGTTCACTAACGGTAAATTAATCCAGCAAGCTCTTATTGATATCAGGAGAAAGGCTTGGAAAGAACGGCCTCTTCTCCATTATCTAGAAGTGTGCAGTCAAGCAGAAAGCTGAACATCAGTTTCTAATTTTTGCCTCTCTCCTAAATACATGCATGTATGCACTTCAGCTCTTACATCTGCCACACCCCCCTGCTGATATTTAAACTTGACCTTTTACATGTGGTTGGGCTGAGGATTTTTTGTTTCATTTTTCTTGTTTTTCTTTTTGATGACTGATTAAAATCCAAGTTAGTGGCTAATCAAAGAAAAGATTTTTTTTAATGATTTTCTTATTTATGCTACATTAAGTGAGAAGATCAGTGCAGCCTCTATTCAATGGACCTGCTGTGTTTGAAGCTTGTGGACAGTCTAGCAAAACCACAGAAATCTTTTTGCACGTGCATTCCAGATTCAGGAGGCTTTCTACTTGCCATCTCTCTCTTGCAATCTCCCCTGGTGGGAAGAGCCACCAATGTGACTCTCTTTTTAGGACAAGAGAGAGAGGGCGGGGGATGGGGGGAGAACAACGAGAAGCTCTATCCCTTAATAGGGACGTGGGCCAGGCAACTTCCATGAAACACACACTTGTTCAGTCAAATACGACACTGCCCAGAGGGTAAGACAAGGAGCAAACATATATTTGTTTCTGATGCCAACCACCCGAAGCATCAAATCTTCTCCACTTTAAAAATTTAACCTCCGTGCATCAATATCACTCTAAAGAGAAATTCAGCTGTCGCTTACTATATACCAGGCTGAAAATTAGAAGTCCTTGCAACAACCAGAGGAAGTAAGTCCCTATTCCCATTCCAAGCTCTTAAAATGAAATGCAAATCAAAGGCAGAAGCAGAGGAGCAGTGAAATTAGCTACGATGACAGGCAAGGCAAAACTCCCTTCAAGAACTATACCTTGGAGAAGCAAACCCAGGGCCTAGGATTCTAGGAACTAATTCGGCCCCCAAGGGCAGAGGAAGCTCACCCAATTCACAGGCAGTTAAGAACAGAGCGCCCTAAGTAAGAACTGAGTGGGTCCTCACTCGCCAGCCATGCTGGATACATGGTCTTGTAAAGGAGAGGACCCATGTCTCCCCACACGTACCCACCATTAACACAGGAAATTTACATCCCAGTATATGAGCTCACACGCAAACATATCCTCCAGGAGGCATGTGGACCAAAGGACCCGTTCTAGAATGAAAGGCAGAAGCGGGGGAGCTTTTAAACCTTGCACAGGGGTCCCGTGGCTGGCTGGTACTTGGGAAATACGCAGATGCCCCTACAAGCCCTTCTGCAGCGCTGCACTGAACTACAGAGTCTCAGGGGATGTTTGGAAGGATGTTCGTAGGGCCCCAAGTCTAATAACCTGTCTACAAATGTGCCGGATTCAACCAGACTAGACTAAGAGGTGCCACCCCCCTCTTAAAGGCCTCCACACAATCTGTGTCTGCTGAATACTCCCAAAGAGAAAGCACTGCCAAAGAAAGCATGAGAATAATAACTTTGTAGGCAGAAGTGTATTTCACAAAAAAACATTTTTTCCCTGCAATAGTGCCTATAGCCTTCTCATAATAAATGGCCTAAGGAAAAACTGGTAGAGCTGCAGCCAAGATAGAACTGAAGGTTGCCACTCTTTTCATTTGCAAATGTTGGTTCTTCCATCAAGGTTGTACGACTTAAATTATAAGTCCTTGGACACTTCCTATTGTACCCACTCCCACTCAAGCCTCCAGAATGAAGTATTTGTAGCTCTCACTCCATCGCAACGGCTCTCATGGCCTCAGGAAGGCACGGAAGGTTTCCAGAGGCTCACCTCAGCTAAACGAGAGCAGTGACCCTGGAAATTCAAGGGCCCTTCTTGGCTGAGCTGGATCAAGTCCAAAGAAGGAAAAGCCCTATTCAGTTCTAAGAAATAAGATGCGGATCTTCTCTGTGTGTCTAGAACACAGGGGTTCATTCTTATTTTCCATTTCTTTTGCCTCTGTGCCCAGTAAGCACATGGTGCCCCCTGCCTCACAAACACTCCGTGTATAAGGAAAATATTTCTCTACCTCTCAAGTCAAGCCTTAGTTGGAACTATCCATTTTCAAGGTAATAAAAGGATCTCAGTTTTGACCCACAAGGAACCCATCTGTTTTCTGTGCTTTGATTTGCTACCTGATCTCCCTCCACAAGATTTTAAATTTCCAGACTAGAAAACCCCAATTCCTATAAGCTTAAAAAAAAATAACAACAACAACTTCTCAGTGCCAATGCCCATCCCTGATGTGCATGACTCACTCTGGGGACAAATTAGACAATTTATCCCTGTGTGTGCACGGATTAATCAGTTGGTAAAACATCTTCAAATCATTTGGCAATAAAGGATCAACAGGTAAGTAGAAAATACAATTAAAGTACCAAGGATTCAAACTTAAATCCATAGCAGGAGAAACAAATTAAATGTTACAAAATAAATTCATCAGTAACCATTAGCACTAAAACATCACATAGGTAAGGATTTGCAAACCAGAATGAAGGTACTTGTTCACAGGTGGTTGCAGAGAACAACTTGCTCCCCTATCGGTAGTGGGATATGGCTGAATTCTGGCCACCACCTCTGCTCCCATGAGGCTAGCAAGGGCAGGGAGCGGAGAGCAGGCAGGAAGCAGCAGGCAGAGGTGTGGCCGTGGACCACACACCACACAGGTCCCCACGAAGGCGGCTTTTCTTGCTCTATAAGCTCATTCCAAAATGGGGTGATTCTTTCTCTGTAAAGACTCATGGTTTTCAGCATCTACACCCTATACTCTTGGTCCTATTCTAGATATATTAAGCTGATTGGGAAGACCTGGTCTCTGGACACAGCCAACCCAACTTTTCTAAAATGTGGGTCATGTTTCAGGACAGCAAAGGCTCTATTCGCAGGCTTTAACTGTTATTGAAACTGAACTTCCTTGGATATACAAATTGTATGATTCATTCGTTGTTCACCTATCACACCACTCATTATGGCACCCCTAGGGCGATTTAATTCCCAGTTAATTCCCAACCATACTAATCACCAACAACTCATTCAGTATAAGAAACGGACATATCTGTTTCACCTAAATCTCATGGGGACACTGTAGAACATTGAGAAACCCTAGCTGGGTTGTCCCCAACACAGCACAGAACCAACCTTTGGTTATTTGAATAATGCACACTGCAGTTTCGAATTCCTCCTGTTGAGGTGATTCTCCTTATTTAAAAACCCAGCGACAGTTTCCTGTCAGTTTCAATAAATATTTAATGGAACCAACCCCAAAGTTTCAGGAAATCATGGCAATTTTCCAAATTGAGAAACAGAAAGAACGGGAACAGAAACAAAGGTTGACCATAAGCCAAAACCAAGCGGAAACGCTTAAATTTTAATCCTGGCCCTACACATAGCTGACGCACAATCGTATCTCTGGTGAATGCATCAAGTCCTTCGTATGTACACGAGCACCCAAGAGATCTTGAGAAAAACTGTTGACGGAATTTAGCAAATTGTTGGACACTCAAGTTTATACAAAATGACTCAAGGAAAAAAAAGTCAACCAAATCAGCAAGACTGCCTATTCTCAACTTTCCCCGGTCAACTGATGCCATTGTTCAAACCATCAAACAGACACCAAGGGAGCCTCACCTAGAGCCGGCGTCATGGCGGCCACGGGCCCCGCAGCGTCCAGCTGGAATCCGCTCACCATGAACTGGGCGTCCGAGGCGGCGCTGTCCAGCTTCAGGCTGGGCAGGTTCACGTTCTGGGCCAGGTAGTACTGGTAGAGCTCAGCCTCGGCGGGCGAGGGCAGGCTGCCGAGGCCCAGGTGGCGGCTGTGCTGCATCTGGGTCACGTTCTGCTGCAGCAGCACCATGTTGTGCATGTGCTTCTCGCTGGTCATGTGAATGCGGAGGTTCCTCGCCACGTTGGTCTCATAATCGCACACCTCACACCGCCAGGTGGGCTTGGTTTTTGGCTTGGTGGGTGAGGGGGCCCCGCAGGAGCTGCCAATATTGGCCGCCGCCGCCGCCACCGCGGCCGCAGCCCCGGCGGAGTGGCTGAAGACCTGCTCCCCGCCCCCGTTCTGCAGGTTCTGCATGTTGTTGAGGTGCTTGTCGGACTGCATGTGAATACTGAGGTTGCCTTTGGTAGTTGTGGAGTAGTTACACACCTCGCAGCGGAAAGGCTTGTAACCGCAGGTGTAGCTCTCGCCGCGGGCCAGCCGGGGGTGGGGCTGCCCGCTTTTGCAGTAGACGCAGGAGCCCCCCGGCTCCGGGTGCTTCTCCTTCATGTGTGCCTCCAGTGTCTGCTGGTACTTGTAGTGCCAGTTGCACTTGGGGCACTTGAGCGTCTTACACGAGTTGCGAGAGTGCATCATGGTCATGTGGCCGCCCAGCGAGCGGGAGGAGCCCAGGACCGTGTCACACTTGGGGCACTCCACGCCGCTCCCTGAGGGGCACTCCCCGACCCCGAGCTCGCAGAGGGAGCCGGCGTGCTGGTGATGGGAGGCGAAGCTCCCGTCTTCACCCTCGGTGCTTTCATTTGGTTCTGGTGCTGTGGCACTGTCTCTATTGGCACTTTCGTCGGCGAAGTCCAGCCTCCTGCCGCCCTCTGCCACACTGGCCCTGACGCCCTCACTGTTAAAGCTTAAACGATTCCTCCTGTTCGCACCATCAAAGACAACAAAGGAAGAAGCAGAATTAGAGCTAGTGGAAGTTGTGCCCCTCGACAGGGTCTGGAGCACATTAGGCATTAAGGGGGAGTTAGAAATGCTTTGGTTTGAGAGAGCAAGGTCCTTTTTGCTGCTACTACCTGCCGCGGCCTCAGACTCCTCAGGGAGCCTGTCCTCCAGTTCATCATCCAACTCGCTTGGAAAGAGTCCTTTGCAACCCTCGTCTTCCTCTTCCTCTTCTTCCTCCTCTTCCTCTTCCTCCTCCTCCTCCACCTCTTCCTCCTCTTCCTCCTCCTCGTCCTCCTCCACCTCCTCCTCAGCTGGCTCTGCCTTCTCAGAGAAGCAGTCTGCATCACCCGCTTCTTGCTTCTCTCCTTCAGCTGCCCCAGAGTCCTTGCCCTCCGAGGATTTGGTAGGACTGGAAGCCAGAGGCCCCAGGGGGACTGAGGTAATGGGGGTCTTCAGGACTGAGCTGGTGAGCCCGCCGAGGTTCAAGAGGGTGCTGGGGGCCAAGAGACCGGCCTGGGGCTGCTCGGGGCCAGTGGCAGGGCCGGCTGGGAGGGCCTCCTCCCCTTCCATCCGAATGCCACTAAATTTACCATAAAAACTGTGTCCGGGGCCTATGAGGTTAGCTGTGGAAACTAAAGGGTGCTGAAAGTTTTTGTTTTTTGGTTCCAGAAAACTCACGAGGGGTTCTTTGTCTTTGCCGATCCCTTGGATGATAGCGGAGATGTTCTTATTGCTAAGAATTTTCCGCTCGTCCTCACTCAGGGTCATTCGGTGGTCGTGCACCGCGTGGGTCACAAAGGAACGGACGTACCCGAAGGAGAGCTTGCACAAGAAGCACATCAGGATGGGCTTCCTCTTCCCGTAGAGCACGAAGCCATCGAATCTGGACAGGTCCACATTGTTGGGGACATCTTTGGATACACAGGAGCTTTTGGCCGAACCGTCGCTGTTCAGGTAATCCTTGTTGCTTTTGTGTCGCACGTCGAAAACGCGGAAGCTGTGCAGGACGGGGCTGAGCCCCGTCAGGGCTGAGGTATTCGGGAAAGCCTGGTCGGGGCCCTCGAACCACTTCCCGAAGGACGAGGCTATGTGGAAAGTGTTGATGATCTGTGGGTAGACGGGTGCAGCACAAGAAGGGTCCCCCTGTTTGCCCCCCACGTTGGGGAGAGAGTTCAGAAAGAGCGACGGGAGGGCCCCGCTGCCACAGGTGCCCCCGCTTTGGGTCAGCTGGCTCAGGCTCTCGACGATGTACGCCGAGCCGTCCGGCTGGTAGACTATCTCCCCGGCCAGGTTCTCCACATCGCTCTCCTCGTCCCCCTCCTCACCGGTGTCGCTCCCGCTCTCCTCTCTCGGGGGCGGCGGGGGGCGCACGCTGGGGCAGCGGTGCTCCATGTACGTCTGCAGGCTGGCGAAGGAGGCCGAGCACTCGCTACAGCTGACCTCCTTGCCGGCGGGCTCGGCGGTGGGGCCGGCCGAGGCAGTGCTCTCCGCGAGGCGCTCATTGAAGGGGGCCCTCAGGCCGTCCAGGGGCCCGTGGCTCTCGCCTGCGGGCTGCTCCATGCTACCGGGTTTGTCGGGGAGGTGGGTGCTGTTGAGTTCAGTCCATTGCTGGTGCTGAGGGATACTGCACCCATTGTCCTTCCCCGAGACGACGGGCGAGTCACAGCCTTCCATGGTAAGGCCTGCGTGGAGCTTTCATTGCACCCAGTACGGATCGGACCTGAAGGGCGAAGGCAGGGGAGAGGCGGGAGAGAGGGGGAAAGAGAGAGAGAGAGAAAGGAAGAGGTTAGGAGGGTCGAGGCTAAGATCCCACACTGAGCAGCCTAAGAGGTTTCTGTCCACACCCACAACACAGAACCCACATCTCCAAGGACAGGCCCCCAAACTGTCCAATGTACAGAAGGTGGGCAGTACCCAGGGGCGTCCCAGCCGGGATCCATGGTAGAGCAGGGGCGGGGGAAGGAAAAGGAGGAGAAGCCCTCTCTGTCCTCACTGTCTGCTGCTCTACCCTGAAGGACAGTTTGGATGCCATCCTTTGCAAGCACAGTGTGAGAGGCAACGCAGGGCGAGGAGTCACCGTGAAGAGGACTGGGGCGTGGCTCCAATCCCCAACGAGTTCACCAAGTACGTGCCTACCACCCGCAGATGGCTGAGGCCAAAAGTGGGCGCCAGCTGCCAGCAGTGTCTGTGGGCCAGGAGGACCATGGGGAGAGACAAGAGGATGAAGACTTAGCTCCCAAAGATGACCTGGGCTGTCATACTAACTGATTTTGTTAGAGGAGATGCCGCTGCCATTGTTCTTACTGACCACGTTTCTAGTTCGAGAAGTTCAAAAAAGCATCCGAGGACTGCAACGCCCAGACATTGAGCCTGCAGGCCTGCACACGCTGTGCCAAGGCCCCAGGAGGGAGTTAAACCTCCCACAGCAAGCCAATCGCCCTCTTCATCCTCTCCCAGTCTAGGAATAATCAACCCTGTTTTATAAGCAGTAAAACTGAGGAGCTAAATGTAAAACTGGGCCCAACACCAATCTGACCACAGTGTAAAAGAAAGAGAAGGCAGGTCTCCAAATTCCCATCTCCTCCATCCTGACCGGGGAAGGAGGCATCCTTGCCTGGGACTCAGCTGGTTTCGGACCAAAAATATGTGGGTGGAAACGTAAGCTCGGTATTTCTAATGATTGCTGCCCAGACTCTCCATCCGCCAAGTCCCCCTGCCACAGTCCCTCCTGCACCCCTATCCGCATCCAACCCCTTCCCCACTTGTTCCATGGCTTCCTCCACCAGGGATCTTAGCAGCTAGCTTGAGACGGCAGCTGGGCTTGGCAATCCACCCCGGTTCCACACCTGCCTCTAAATTATTAGTCACTACCCAAGCAGCTGTCCTTTAGCCCTGGGGCTTTTCCGTTTCCGACTCCAAAGTGCCACTGAGCTGAATTTGCCCCCTGAGACCTCGCAGCCCTGGGGGGAAGGCATCAGATCACCCGCCGCCACTCTGCTCCTGTGGCAACAACATCTCAGGGGCATTTTATTCCATCCCAGCACTGCTCCTATAGGCAACTCAGTGCCTAGCACGGCCCTCACCTTTCACCTGCAAATCCCAGGTCCCCACTTCCCCCTGCTCCTCCTTCCTGGAGAACACTTGGCTGCTTCCCCACCCACAATCTCATTCAAGCACAGAGGATGAAGGTTTTGGCTGGGTTTGGTCCCCCCCTCCCTCCCTCCCTCCCCATCTTCCCATTCTTTTTTCATTTCTTGATTCTTGACTGCAGAGTGAGCCAACAGCTCCCCCTCGGGAAAAGAGAGAGAAGGCAGGTTTACCAGAAGTCTCTGGAGAAATAACTTTTTGGAAGTGTGCAGCACATTTTATTTAAAACACACACACAAATGTACACACACACACACACACACACTTCTCAGCTCATAACCTCAAACTCCATGTCAACAAAGTTCCATGTGCCTTAGAAGAGAAGCATTGATTTTAAACAAAGATGACTAAACTAAACCAAACCAAACAGCAAATGCAACGGGACTTCCTCAGACGGCTCCGCGGAGATACAGGTGAGAATCCAGGAAGGCTTGTATTGACGCTGCGCCTGATTGGCTGGGTGGCACCTGATTGACAGCTGGGGCCAAAAAGGTTGGCAGGCCTGAAGGGGCGGGAGGGTTAACAGCCCGATTGTAAAATCAATGTCATAAATGCTTGGTAAGTTACAGGAACATGCGAGAAGCAGAGGCCGCGATTGATAAAGGAGAGCAGCTTTGATGCTGCACCAGGGACGTGTTTATCGACAGCAAAGCCAATCTCCTCTCCAGCCTGGGCTGGGCCAGAGAAACCTGCAAGCATTTACCAATTAATTGGTGGGCTTTTCTTGTTCTGGTCTTCTCTTCTTCCTCTTCCTCCTCTTCCTCCTCCACTAAGGGGTTGACATTTTAAAAACTTGCCTCACTTTGTTTTCTTCCCCAAAGCAGAAGTTGTCAGAAAGGATGACACTGTGACTACCTCTGAAAGACACTGGTGATGCCTGCCGCAGGAGAGGGGTCTTTTACAGAGGGGCCGTGGTCCATTAAATCACAGCGGGGAAAGATGGATCCCCACTCCGAGATCCAAACCACCTGTCCTGGGATTCTCTCAAGTCACACTGGCAACGACAAAGCACAGCTTTTACAACCTCGCTACTTCAGGTGTGCAGAATCAGCCTAGCCAAGGAACTTGTTAGAAATGCAGGTTCTCAGGCTCCACCCCAGACATATTGGATCAGAATCTGCATTTTATCCAGATCCCCCAGTGATTCCCAATAAAACGTCAGCAACTCTGCTTGGCAACATCTTCACTGGTGTGCCAACTCAGCTGTACACAGCACCTGGTACAGCTAGATAACTAGGATGGGTCAATCTTTGGCTCCCAACAGTCTACGGAAGGTGCAGGAATGGGATGGACAGTAGGGAACCAGAGTGCAGAGATGAAGACATCTCTTAAATCTGCCCACTCTTTCAGCTCAAGGACCTCGGGGCTTCCACCACTCTCCCACCCAGCCGGCCGGCTCTCTCACTGTTTATCAGCCAGTCAATAAGAAAAAGGTAGTTCTTACTTAAGAAGGCAGAAGTCAACTCGGCAGGTCGATCAGCACTCTGTCTGTAAACATGGTTTCCCGTAAAATCAATGATCTTCAGTTACAGAGGGCAACCTGGGAGGCCAGCGATCCCCGCGCCTTCAGAGCAGCCCCGGCAGCCGACGTGAGCACACCTGGTGTTCAGACCCCGTCCAGGGCCTGGTCCTGCTCACCCTCCAGGGCCAGTTCTCTCAACACAAGCTGCTTCTCTTCTGCTGGTCACACCCCAACATTCTCTTTATGCACTTTCTGGCCTTCCCCAACACTGTACTCAGAAAGGGTTGGGGGTTTTTTGTTTGGCTGGTTTTGTTTTCAGAATTCAGAATCCAATAGAGCATATCTCTTCAATTGAACAGTTGAAGGGAAGATATGGGAATGATCTCCTTCCCACTCCCTGCTTAGCAGTTAAATCTGCCATTTGGGAAGTAATCTTATAAGAAAAGTTGCAGTATCTTCATCAGCCCCCCCACACACACACACACATACACACACATTTGCTACTCTCATGAGTTAGTTTCCTTGGAAACTACCTGAAAGGCCCACTGCATCGGTGCAAATATCAACCTTTACTTTTAAAAGATTGTTTAAAATTATAAAACTCCACTCTGTTCCCCTGTTGCTCCCCACAAACCTCATGCAATAGACTTAAGGTCATCCATTTCCCTCTTTAAAAAGACAACCAGATTCTAAAGGCTGGGGAGCTCTTTTGACACACGATGTGACAGTTTCATCCTATTCCTTTAAGGAGACAGGATTGGGTAAAATGCAACAGTTACGGGGCAGGGCTGGGGGGAAACGGGAGGGAGCTCCCGCTGTTGCTCTAGCTCCCAGAGAATTAAACATGAACAGTCGCACTGTGTAATTTTAAATTGTTAATTAGCACAGGGTTAATTAGGCGGTCCTTTCACAAGAGGCTGTTTGGCAGAAAACCAAGAAGGGAAACAAGGGGGAAGGAAAGAAAAACAAAGAGAGAATAGAGACAGCAAGAAACTGTTGCCTCCATTAATAACCCATGTGGCATCATCAGAGAGACATAAGCCAGCACGCAAGAGATGCTAGTTTCTCCGGGTGCTCCCCTGCTCTGCTGGGGGGAAGAATAAGTAATTCCACTTTCCTAAAGACGATGTGGCAGTATGTATCAAAAGCCTCAGAGATACACATGTCCTTTAACTCGGCAATTCCCCCATTATATGAATATATCCTAAAGATACAGATATGAGGTATAAGATATAAGATGGATATATATAAGACATAAGATTATTCATCCCAACATTTATAACAGAAAAAAAAATGGAAATAATCTGGCAAAAAAAAAACAAGGGACTCTAAACTAGTGCACAGAGCTCCACATGTTCTTACTTTCCTTAAAAAATGATTTTTTGTCTTTATAGGCATGGGAAAATGTTCATATAGGATACCAAATGAACAAAGCATATATATATATATATATATATATATATATATATGCATATGAAAATATGAGAAATTTATATGAAAATTTTAACAATGGTAATTTCTAGGGGACGAGGTTATGGACGACTTCATTCACTCTTTTGCCTTTATTTCCCAACACTTTTTAAAATAAAAACCATCATAATGCAGCCATCATTTCCCAAGTTTGGCACTGAGTTACGGCCCATGGATATAGCATCGCCTTGATCCTTATAACTATGCTATGAAATGGATGCTATTTTTATGCCCGTTTTAAAGATGAGAAAACTGAGGCTTCCCAAGGTTAAGCAGCCAGTAAATGACAAAATCGAGCAGTCTGTGCTCTTAACCACTCTATTGTGCTTTTCTTTAATGTCTGTTCCTCAAAGGGAACTCAAAAGCTCCTACATCTGGCACTAGCACTCAATCTTTTTGCACCCAGGGAGTGTCCTAAGAACACATGATACAAGGGCTGTTAGTGTAAGAGCACCGTCAATTCACACAAACTCCATTTTCTTGCTTGAGAGTGGTAGGGAGGAGAGTTCAAAGTAGACTTCTTTGGATATCTTCAGGCAGGAGAGGGGGTACAAAAGGGGTAGTGGAAACGGTTTGCAAGGAACTGGACAGTAGGGCCAATATCTTGCTTTTTATAAAAGGAAGGAAGGCAGATTCCAGAAACCACAGATCAGTAAATTCATTCATTCATTCAATATTCAATGAACATCTACTATGTGTCAGATGCCGGGGAATCAATGATAAACAGGTCTCAGCTTACATTCTTGTGGGAGAGACAGACCACAAGCAAACAGAAAAGATGCATAATGTTAAGGGGTGGAAAGCACTCAGAAGAAATATAAAGCAAGAGAAGGAGACAGAGTGATATGTGTATACTTCATTTTGGATAAAGTAATGATATTAGATTTAAAAAGAAACATGACAGATTATATACTGCAATTTCCCTAAAGTTTTAGAACAGATTTAACAGTTGCCAAATAAGCATTTGGGGAAAAAATAAGTGATGCTGAGGAACTAGCCATTCACCTGAGGTTCAATGAGGAAACCCAAATGAAATAAACGGAAAAACGGCCTCACATACAATCGCTGATCTGAGAAATGCAATACTTTATTTTGATAAGGTATCCCAAAGTTTATCATTTCTTTGTATCCAGAATGACAAAACATCTGTCAGATAGTAAAGTCTGGAGGATTTTATAGCTGAGTAACACCATGAGCCAAAGTGTCAACTCAGAGTTCAGTGTGTCTAGTGACGTGTCACGCTGTCTTCTTCCTGTTATGTTCCTTTAAATCAACAACTTGAGGGATGAGTCAAAGCACACACATCAATTTGCAGAATGCATAAAGCTAAGGGGAGTAACTAATATGCTAAATGGTAGAACCAAGACTGAAAAAGATCACAAGGTGGAACAACAGACACACAATCTAACAAGAGGAATAGGAAGCCCAGAATTTACATATAGGCAATCAGCTATACCCACAGAGAATTTCACAGAAAAAAAAAAAACACCTGGGGTTTTGCTTGCCTACAAACTCAGTGGAAGCCAAAAGCCAATGTGGCAGCCAAAGGTATCCATGTGATCTTTGGCTACAGGTGTACACTACACCTCTCAGAACTTAGCAGGTTAACAGTGCCATCATTTTCTCCACCTACACGAAGAATGTTCTGATACACCCTGGGGAATCTCCTAAAAGGGACACTGTCAAATTGGAGCATCATCCAAATGGCCAACCATGAGCAGGAGTGAGGGAAAGAGATGTCCATTACAAGGACAACCACCTTCGAGTATGTGAAGAACGTCTGCCACGCGGAAGGAGGATTAGATATGTTTTCTATCTAGCGCTGGGTTTACCTAGGATTAATGAGGGGAATTTATTAGAAATTAGAGTTCAGTTCAATATAAATGAAAATCTTTCTCCAGGTTATAAAAGTTCCAAACTGGAACACTTAACTCTATGAAAAACAGAACTCCCTGGCTCCACGAATGGAGTTGAGGGGGATTTTGCTTTGGTGAGGAGCAGCCTCCCAGGTTCTTTCAGTGTGAAGATTCATTTCATTTCTTTGTGGTTCCCCAGCCTTCTGCATATGGCCTCACAATGCCATTCTGTGGTTATCACACTGCTATGATCATCTGCCAGACTCGGCTGTCTCTGCCACGAGAATGTGAGCAGTTTGAAAGTAGGGACCATGCCTCATACACCTCCATCTCTGTAGCCTCCCTTCTCAACATTTGAGATATAAAAGGTAGTTAATAAAACAATGAGGGGGAGAGGTTAAGATAAGGGAAGACGGGGATGAATCTGGACCCGGCATCCTGGGATTGAGAATATCTTCTTGACCAAAAGGGGGATGCAAAATGAGACAAAATAGTCTCAGTGGCTGAGAGATTTCAAATGGAGTCGAGAGGTTACTCTGGTGGACATTCTTATGCACTATACAGATAACACCTCTTAGGTTTTATTGAATTGGAATAGCTAGAAGTAAATACCTGAAACTATCAAAC
>PVKY010005607.1:0-17142 GCA_004027775.1 Bradypus variegatus
AGTTTTGAAGAGGATGTGAAGAAATAGTACACTCATTTGTTGTTAGTGGAAACATAAAATGGTACAGCCACTGTGGAAAACAGTTTAGTGGATCCTCAGAAAGTTAAGTATAAAATTACCATATGATCCAGCAATCCCATTTCTAGGTATGTACCCCAAAAAACTGAAAGCAGGGACTCAAATAGATATTTGCATATTGGTATTCATGGTGGCGTTATTCACAACTGCCAAAAGATGGAAGCAACCCATGTGTCCATCAACAGATGAATGGATAATGGATGGTGCTGATGGTAGAACCACATTTTGGATATAATTAACACCACTGATTAAAAGGGGAAATTCTAGGTTGTGTACATTTTACTAGAATAAAAATTTCAATAAACCATAAGATTGTACAACACAAACAGTGAACCTTAATGTAAACTATGACTGGGACCATAGTTAATAGTATAGTTATAATAATTTTTTAATCAACTGTAACAAAGTTACCACAAAAATGCAAAATGTTAATAAAAGGGAAAGCTGTGTGTGTTTGTGGCTGGGTGGGTGGGTGTTATATGGGAATTCTTTTCAGCATGATTTTTCTATAAACCTACAACTTCTCTAATAAAAAATAAATTAAAAAAAAAAAGTTAATTTGTCCAAAGCAGCACAGCTGTGATTTGAATTTAGATTTGACTCCAAAGCCAGTCACCTTTTCCATTATATAAGTATTTACAGATTTTTTTCAAAACAACACTTTCATTCAGTGAAATCTTATAAGGAATATCATCTAAAATATATTTTAAATGAAGAACTGATGGAAATTATGACCAATAAAAAATGGAAGTTGATGGGAAAAGAATAATCAAAGTTGACTCTAAGGCTCAAAAGACTCTCACATTTAGGATCCATGTTACCAGGCCAAGGTCGTGGATTCTTTTGCTCAGTGTGCTCAAATGATTAATTCCTGAGACTCGGGGGTTTCAAAGAGAGAGAGTTTCACTGCTAGGTGTGAAGCAGAACAGATGGCCTATTGGTCCAAAATCTGTCTCCCTGAGCTATAGTAATTCTGTTATAGAGCATCAAAAGATGGGCAGGTTTTAGGATAATGAGCACAAAGGCCCCAGATTATATAATTAGAAGTGATCTAATTATTGAGCATGCACAGATTGATTATATGCTTAGTCACAGAATGTATGTAAGAAAATGGCAGCCTTAATATAGATGATGGGCATGATTTTTAGTATTATAACGAGGTATAGGTGAACTGCAGGTTAAAGTCTAAGCTACTGTCCATGTCACGTGGGCCCATTTTGGTTAGACCCAGCTTCAGTTATCAAGATAACCTTGGACTTGGGGTGGGTTAGTTTTGGGCTGACCCAAGACCCTTCATTAATAAACATTAGGGGCTCTCTTTAGTGATCATAAGACTTTAAAGATGAAAAACTGGATAAATGAGTACAAGTGAAGGTTAGTCACAAGATTTTTACAATCACAAGTGCAGAAGATAAAGGCTATACAATCATTATCAGAGATCAAGGCAGCTGGATTACAGTTCAGGTTTCAGGTATTTCCCTCTGTCTACTTTAATACACCAGAAAGTAAAAAGGAACATCTATATAATGATTCAGTAATCATAATCAGCCCTTAAATCCTAATTTCTCAGTTATACATACAACCAATAAAAATAAGAAATGTGGTAAGGGAAGATAAGTTTGTAGAAGAAAATGATGTTTGCTTTGGAATTGTGACCTTTAGTTTGACACTTAAACAGAAAGTTGATTCAGAACTCAGGAGACAACAATTTTTAACTTGTACATGAATTATGTGATTCCTGTGCTATAGGTTATTTTTTCATTACTTACAGGGAAATGGACTAATTTTTTAGTGCAAATTTCACTAATTTTGAATATGCAGTAAATCACACGGCATTTATGATTTTTTAGTTGAAAATGTATGAATTATTCTTTTGAAAATATTATAAATATTAACATGAATAAACAGGGAAAAGTAACTTTTCTCTCTTTTTTTTTCAAAATAAGTTCTACATGACTTTAACTGGCTCTAGCAAATAGTTTATGTTTTAAGATTTTATAGCTATTATACATCATGTTTTATATTTTAATTTCAAATATGTATTATTCATTATTATTAAGAATAATTATTGTACTTAAAAATACTAGAATTTCAACTTCTTAGTAAATCTAACTGATTTTTCTCTTGCCATCAGCATTTCAACTCAGGAAAATTTTATAAGAGACAACCCCCAGCTTAGAAAGGCCAATTTGAAATATTTTCGCCATCAGTTTTTCATAATAATTTAGAAACTCATCCTCAAAGTAATAACCAAATCCTATTTAAAACCATCAGAAACTGCAGATAAAAGCACACATATTAAATGTAAGAATGTCCTATTTTACATGCAATTCAAAGAGTTTTAGTGACGAAGAACATTGTTAAAATGATATTTACCATATAAGAAGCCATCTTCAATGAGAATGTTCTCATATTAATTGTAGTGGTGAATGCATAACTATGTGATTATACCAAGAGCCACTGATTGTACACTTAGGATGCACTGTATGGTATGTGAATAAAACTGTTAAATATATATATATGTATGGGGGGCTAAGGCGTATCGGATGTTTTGGGTTTTATTTTTTATTTTTAGAATATTGAAAATGTTCTAAAATTGATTGTGGTGATGAATCCCCAACTATGTGATGACACTGTGAGCCACTGATTGCATACTTTGTATGGATTATTATGGTGTGTGCATATTTCTCAATAAAATTGCATTAAAGAAAAAGAAGTTATCTTCAATTCAAAATTCATTAGATTTATATTTAAGAAATCTCATAAAGTTTACTGTGCTGAAAAAAATCTCCATGTAGAAAAACTGACAATGAAAATTTTATATTAATTGCTTGAAAGACAGATGGGAATAGGAAAGAGACAAGAGACAAGAGACCATTTAGAATGCTACTGAGACAGTTCAAGTGAAAGATGATGGTGGCCTGAAACAAGGCTCTGGCAAAAGAGAAGTTACTAATTACTGAAAATTATCAAACAACTATGATATAGTTTATTTAATAAACTATGATGAAAAGACAAGCTCATTTACCACAGAACCCAACAAGGCTCTGGAATTGGAAGGGTCAGATACTTCAGAAGGCATAGGATAAAGTATAGGGAGGCTGAAAATGGAAGGAGTCTGTATAAATAACAGCTAGAACCATAAACAGAGGATTTGCTCTAAGGAACTGTGAAGTCTATTTCTGCTTCTCTGACTTTATCACTGGCTTTCCCACCCTGCTTTACTTCCAGCCTATTGTCTCCCTGGCTTACTGGTATCTTGGACTTCAGCTTCCCAACCAAATATCCCAAGTAAAAGCTCAGGTTGTGGAGTCAGTGATAATCTTACCTTGGGCAAGTTACTTCAACGGTATGTGCCTCTATGTTCTACATAAATAAGAGAGAAACAATATTTACATAAGGATTTCATGATGTGGTTAAGAAAATTAAAAGAGATAATATGTATAATGCATGGAAAATACTCAGCACAGTATCTGGATATAAAAATAATAGAGTACTTCCTATTATTATTCAAAGCCCTACTATTGCTGGTACCACCTGTGCCCAAATGACCTTCACCATGGAGCTCAACATAGACAAGGCTGGAGGGGCAATGGGGAGATTTTCCACTGAAGCACTACTCATAGCAAAAAGAGGGGAGAAAATGAACACATTTACCACCGATAGGAGGGCAACTGCCCACTGGTACTATTCATATCATCATCAGCCCTCCACATTCATTTCCTTTCTACTTACTTTCTCTCACAAATCCAGAGATACTACACCAATTCTAATTCTTGGGAGGGACAACAAATGAAATCCTCAGATTTGTTACTTAAATCTTTTGTGTAAACAAAACCCACCATTATGTAAAGTTTTTAACCTCTTATTACAGATGCTATGCAAACAGGAAACTACAAGTTGAAACATGGACTTTAATTAATAGCACAATTATAAAAATGTGCTATCATCAATTTTAACAAATATTCCACACCAATGATATAAGGTGTTGGTGGTGGAACGGTATATGGGAATCCTGTATTTTATGCATGATTGTTCCGTAAACCCAAAACTTCTCTAATAAAGGAAATAAATAAATTGCATTCACTAAGTAAAAAAAAAGAATGGGCGGAGGCTAGGATGGAGCCTTTGGCTGACCATCTGTTTTTCCATTTTTATAAGCAATAAATGTACTTGAAAAACCTCAAAAGAGTTTTGTGCTTACTTTAGGAAAAGGAGAATATGACAAAATCTGTGATTGCAATGTTTCCATGAGTTAGGGAAAAAGCAAAACCTAGGCAGAAGCAAGGTGAGGTGTCTGTGAAAAGGGTACAAGAAAAGTGATAAAAGATGGAGGAGACTAGAGCAAAAAGTCATTGTTGGCAAGAGGCCCACCCTCATTTGCCTCACTCTGCGGTTGTTAATGAGATAGAGGAAATGTTCATTTGCTTCTTTTCCATCTGAACTTTAAATTTTCTCTTAATGACCTTTTGCTCACTTTTCTATTAGCTTTTTCATTTTTCTCATTCTAATTTATAAGGACCCTTTGTAAATTAAGAAATTAGCCCTTAGACATAGACTCTGGCAAAGATTTCCCTAGGAAATGTGCTCCATTTCCCTGAAGACTGAGAAAATGATCAAATGAGAGGGAAGAGGTGTAATTGAGAAATCGGGATTTGACAAATGATGACTATTGACTCATTATATAGATACTTCTTTTTAGTTTCTAGTCTATCAGAATAGTCAGAAGGAAATATCTGAAACTGTTGAACTGTAATCCAGTAGACTTGATCTTTGATAATGATTTATGACTATATAGCTTTTATCATGTGACCATGTGACTGTAAAAGCCTTGTGACTGACACTCCCTTTATCCAGTGTATGTGTAGATGAGTAATAAAGACATGCATGAAAAAATAATAATAAAAAAAGGCTGGGAATGTGGGGGAAAATACATTTTGTAAACTATGGACAATACCAATAGTACTACTTTAATAATGTTTCATCAATTGTAACAAATGTAACTATTTGTGCCAGTTTGGATATATTATGTTCCCCAAGAAAAACCCATGATCTTCTGATCAGTCTCATGGGATACTGGGATTGGGTTGTTTCCAGGGAGATGTGACCCACACAACTGTAAGTAATACCTTTGGTTAGGGTGTGACCTCTGATTGAATGTGGCTTTGATGAGCTCACTGCAGTCTTATAGAAGCTCACAAATAGAAGGACCTCGGAGCTGCAGTTTAAAGAGACAGCTGTTGAAGGCTAAATCTGACACTTTGGAGAACGCCATTTTGAAATGCAACCTGGGAGCCACCCACGTGCCTTCTTAGCTAACAGAGGTTTTCCAGATGCCAATGGCCTTTCTCTAGTGAAGGTACCCTATTGTTGATGACTTACCTTGGACATTTTATGGCCTTAAGACTGTAACTTTGTAACCCAATAAACCCCCTTTATAAAAGCCAATCCATTTCTGGTGTTTTGCAAAATGGCAGCATTAGCAAACCAGAACACTACTGGTAACAAAAAAAGTGTGATCATCAATTGTAACAAATTTTCCACAGAAATGCAAGTGTTGGTGGCACTGGGGTGTATGAGAATTGTATATCTTTTGCATGATTGTTCTGTAAACTCACAACTTCTCTAATAAAATTTTTTTTAATTTAAAAATTACATTAAAAAAAAGGTATGAATCATGTCCCTTAACCCAGAAAGTAATCTTGTCTCCTTGCCACCAACATTACTCCACCCTAAGCAGCCTCTGCTCTGATTTCCATCTCCATACATCAGCATTGTCATTTCCTGAATTCAATAAAGTTCAAATAAATCAGGAAAAAAAAAAAGTATGTACTTTGATTTAGTTTATGGGTGTTTTTTTTGAGGGGGGGCAATCTTTTTGTCTTTTTCTTTTTTTAAATTTTTTACAAAATTGAATGTATCAATGCTTATTTTATAGCATCTACATTTGACACCTGGAAAAACCACCTTAATGTAAAAAATCTTGCTTCAGGACCCTGCCATACTTCCTCTTCATCAACGTGGAGCAGGTGATGTTCTCAGCTCCTGCTATGCAGAGAAGAGAATGTAGAAAGAATTCCCCACCCAAAAGGGATAGGGAAGAAAGGGAGATGTGCTTCCTCATCTTGAATCAGAACACTGCATTCATTCTTCAACTGAAATGCTAATACCTATATAATGGTTAGATATTACAGTGCTATATGTCCTCTATCACAGAGTACAGTATAGATTATATATAAATTTTTGTGTGTTGACCTTAAAACCTATAATATTCTTTGTATAAATAAACAAAACTAGGACAAAATAGGGACTCCCTCTATCAATAAAGTAATGCCTTCTTAAATGTCAAAACATTAAGGCAGAAACTTCTCATAATGCAAAAATTAAACCATATACAAAAGTATATGGAGAGAAATAATGTCATAATGAACTGCCAAGTATCCATCACTCAGCTTCCACAGTTATCAACATATGGCCAGTATCATCAGAAACTAATTTTATATTTTGACTTATTGATTTTTGTAAATGGGTCACAGATCTCAAATATACCTACAGATGGCATAATTTTTTATAAATAAAATCAAAGATCAAAAAAAGAATGATAAAAAATATTACACCAAATCACTTCAAATATAGTCTAAAGTAAAGAAGCAAAATGAAAATGTATTCCAAGACATAAATCTGGGTAAATGTACCTGATGTCAGCTAAACAGAATTATAAACCTGAGTTTGAGTTAAATTTGATGAATAGATTTCTTTCTTCCTTGATTATCACAGCTCAGTTATTTAACAGATTATGAATGCTGTATTCTCCATCAGTCTTAAACCAGCACTGTAAACTAATTAATTAAAACTCTATTTCTAACCTAATACTTATGCTATTTGATAACAATTTTAAGTGACATTTTTCAACCAGAACTAATGCACTTACTTCAAATCATTCAAATTCTTCCAATTTGTTCAGTCTATGTATTTTCTCTTGACTTTATCCCTTCCCTAAAAGACATGACCAACTGTTTCACTTTCAACTCTTTAATCCCACTGACCCTCCAGTGAGTCAATCCTTGTAAAGCCCATGCCCTGATAACCCCACCATCTATTTCTCCTGCTCCTATTCCTATTTTCCTATTTAGAAAAGACCAAAAACAAAGCAAAATTAATAAATTAAAAATTTTAAAAGAACACCCCAACTTTACTATGGCTACAAACTGGCAGTGTTTCTACTTGTTCCTGAAATTCCTGGGCATGATCTGCACTGAAATTAGAATTTCTTTAAAATGCAATGTATTTTTGCTAATGCTGCCAGAATACAAAATACCAGAAATAGACTGGCTTTTATAAAGGGAGTTTATTGGGTTACAAAGTTACAGTCTTAAGGCCATAAAAGTGACCAAGCTAAGGTGTCAACCATAGGGTACCTTCATAGAATGGCCAATGGCGTCCGGAAAATCTCTGTTAGTTCAGAAGGCACATGGCTGGCATTTGCTTGCTCCCAGGTTGCATTTCAAAATGGTGTTCTCCAAAATGTTGCTCTTAAGGTGTTTTGTCCTCTCTTAGCTGCAGCTCTTCTTCAAAATGTCACTCTCCATTGCTCTGAGGTCCTTCTGTCTGTGAATTCCTTTATAGGACTGCAGTGATCCAATTAACACCCACCCTGAATGGGAGGGGTAACACCTCCATGGAAATTATCCAATCAAACATTTCACTCACAGTTGACTGAGTCACATCTCCATGGAAACATTTAATCAAAGAATTCTAATCTAATCAACACTAACACATCTGCCCCACAAGATTCCATCAAAGAACATGGCGTTTGGGGATACATAATATATCCAAATTGGCACACTCATAAAATCCATCCCTTGATATTTAACAACTTCTTTATTTCATTAATTACTGATGAGTTTAATACTTATTACTGATGAATTCAATAGTCAGTCTGCCAAAATAGAGAGCATGAGACCTCAGTTTCTATCTCCCTCTCTATCTTAACAGCTTTATATGTATCTTCCTTGTCCTGTTCCTTCCATTACCTCAGAAAATGAGATTGTTTTCCTTTCCTCTGACATGAACTTCACCATTTATACTCTGAAGATTTCCAAATTATCCTGACTTTTCAGCAACCTTGTCCATATACCTGTCCTTTTGGGAATTATCTTTCTTATTCCACTAGTTCCTTGATGCTGTTGCATTTGACAATAGTAACTAATGTCTTTTTTATTACATTCTCTCTCGCTGACTGCTATCATGACATTTCTCTATTTCTAGTTTTTATTCTACATTGCAAATAGTACCTATGCTGTTTTCTTTTTCCTCCTCTCATCCTTAACTCTTAATATTTGTCCCACATTTATCCTTAGTCCTCTATTAGTCCTCATTATTCTTAATTGGAGAATTGGATGGGAGAAGGAGTGGGAAAATAGAGAATGAGGAGGATGTTTATGCTGGCTTGTGTAGTTCCTCCCATTTATTGGAATGGAAAAAAACCTGAGAATGATTCATCACCATTTACTATTGAGAATTCATTTATTCTCATAGCTACCATTCTTACATCCATGCAATAATTCCCCAATTCAACTTATTTCTATAATTTTGACCTTTTTCCTGAAACCCAGCTCAAGCTTCTAGGTGCAGAATGAACATTTGTATGTTTATGTCCTACTATCAAACATTTGTAACTCAACACGTGCCAAACCAAACTTAGGCATCAATACTCTCATCCAAAACAAGATTCCCTTCACTACTTCCCTCTCTTTTGAATGACTCAAACAATCTCTATTACCCATATGCGAAAAATCAGTGTTACCTCCTTCATATACGATCAATTTATCAGAGAGGGGGAAAAGAATTCCCATCCAAAGGGGCTAGCTATCCTTACCAATTTTTCCTGCTACATTCACTACAATCTTATCTCTAGTATAATAAACTAAAATACCACTTTCATCATATCATTCTTCTATCTAGCAACTTAAAATGGTGTCCTATTATTAGCTATATATATACAGTCTAAGCACCCCTACTGATGGGTGATAGGTCCTCTAAAATCTGACGACTATTTTCACACTATTCTTCTTTTATACCACAGCAGTTCTCAAACTTTTTGGTCTCAGAAACTCTATTACATTCTTAAAATTCTTGAGGACCCCAAAGAGCTTTTGTCTATGCAAGTTATATCTATCAATATATACTGTATTAGAAATTAAAATTGAGAAAAATTTAAAACTCAAAAATATACAGATACACATTTCATTAGCTGTCAGAGGAAGGACATTATCATAAATAACATAGCCCGGAAAACTCCACTGACACTTGTGAGAGGATGAGAGTGAAAAAGGCAAATAACATCTTCGTATTATTATGAAGATAGTTGTGACCTCTTAAACTGTGGTTCACTTTGAGATCACTGCTCTACCAGTCCTTGCTTCTCTTAATCTGTCTCCCTCTCAATCACTAATGTTTACTGATGACTTTTGTATTCATAAATAGCCTGGAGGCACAATGAAGGCTGACAACTACAGAATTACAAAATAATCTCCAAACTCTTTAACATACCTGCTCATTCACATTCTGAGTCAACCTATCAATTTTATTTCATGTTATTGCCATTTCCTTCCTCTGCTGTTTTACTCCAACCAAGGTTGGAGCCCGCAAATAGAACAAACCCTTTTCTGCTTCAGCATTATTCAGCATTATTCCCTCTGCTCATTCCCTCTTCCTGGAAGGCCTTCTCTCACTCATTCTTCAGACCTAGTTCACTGTTTACCTCTTCTAAGAAACCTTCCCTTGACACATCCCATCTCTAATTGCCCTTTTCTCTGTAACTGCATAGCACATTTTATGCCCTCTAGACCATCTCACATTGCACTGTAATTACTGTTTACATGTCAGCCCCAACCCCGTTACACAGTGAGCTACGTTTTACTCATTTTCTGAATCTTACTCATTTTTATACTAGAGGACCTCACGACATTGTGGGAACCCAAATATTTGATCATTCATTTGAATCTATGTCTTTCAAAGAGTCAGTTCAATGCTCATCTATCCCCAGATACGCCAGACCACAGTACTGGCTCCTTCCTCTTAACTTCTGCAGTACTATATAGACACTACGAAGGAAGAAATAAAGGAAACTGTGATTCCTCCCTACAAAAAGACTGGACACTGGCCCATACGAACAAGTCTAACTCCTCAGTCTGGCATTCAAGGGCCTCCAAAGGTGATACTATGTCACCTTTCCATCCTATTTTCTATTATCCTCCAATATGAATTTTCTACTCCTGTCAACCAATAAATGCACACACTTGCAGTATCCATTCTATTTTCATTCCTTTTGTTTATACTCTTCCATCTCCCAATAATTCCATTTCCCTGCTATTCTAAAGTCTACTCCTCCTTAAAAGCGTAGTTCAAGAAACACAAATTCCATGAAGCTTTCTGGGACTATGCTAGACTAAAGAAAAATTTCCCCTTTTTGGATATTAAATATCCAAACATTTTCAAACTGTTTCATGCAATCTAGTATTTATATAGCACATTGTCTTATACTGTTCTTTAATAGTTTCAGATAAGGGCATGCGTCAACTCCAAAGAGCTTGACAGCGCTTCAAACATATCTGATTGCCATTATGTATCAAGAACATAAGGTTCAAATCTTATTTTTTTTTGTATGAGCCCTTCCTAGTAATAGTAAGATTAAGTCATCAATAAATACTATTCCCTTTACTTGACTTTCTTCCTAACCAGTCGGAATAATTCAGGTTATATTTTCTAGGGAACATTTTATCTATAAATAAAATTATCAATTTGAAGATAATATGCACTGCAAGGTGCATATTCTCAGCACCTAAAACTGCAAGCTTAAATTAGATACTTCATTTACTCATTCTGAGCCCTCAGCATACTTAAGAAGGGCCAATCTTTAGTTGTTACAATTTCAGCTCCCTTGATACATTCTGAATCATGGTTACTGGTAATCATGTCAAACCATTTAAGTAGCACCATAGAAATGAGGGAAATAAAAAATCTTGCATAAAATGAAAACATAATCTTTGAAAACCAAGAAGTTACTGTAACTGGAATTTCAGACCAATGCTTTTCCTTAAATGGAATTTGTCTAAAGGGCCACATCTCTCCCATCACCATTCCTTTAAGCATCCATGCCCAAAGGTAGAAGCATTAGCTGTTAAATGCAGCTAACATAACCATCAAAACTTGCCATATCATGGATTGATGGTTAATTCTTGAAGAATTACTTTCCCCACTGTTTTGCATACATGATATATTAAGTCAGTAAGAAGGAATAAAACAGAAAAATACAGTTTAAAAAAATCATAGATGCTCTAAGTCCGCCTTCATTCTAAGCATCAATCAACCCAATGTTGAACTCATTTAAAATACTACAAGAGAGGCCTGAAGGGGCAATTCTTTCTGATATGTATCTAGGAATATTCTTTCAACAAGAGAGTCCCAGACGAATTTCATGCATGAGGAAAAGGGGATTGATGAATGAGGAAAGAAAGGAGGACACCATCAGCTAACATGAGGCAGCCCTCCTTATCCCATTTTTCCCCCTCACCAAAAGCTGTAGGAAGTAGAAAGCTACAGAACATACCTTCCATGCTAGAAGCAAAACATTGAGAATGGCCAGCAAAGGGCAGGGTCCATTCTCATTCTGGGTGATGATGGGTGTGTTCTCTTCCTTCCACTGGATCCACTTGATGTGATAGACAGACTGTCCCGGAAAGCGTTCCTTGGAAGCCGCCAGCACCTGGACGGCCTCCTTCTCGTCCTCCTCCTCCTCCTTGCACAGAGGGACAGCCCCAGGCAACACTACCTCGCCCTCCTCTTCCTCGGGGACCCTGTTCTCCACTCCCTCCTCACTATTGAACTCGGAGCTACTGGGGAAAGAATGCAGGTTAGAGAACGACTCTAGGGAGTCCAGGCTAGGAGATTCCCCAGGAGGGCTGGGGTCGCTGCAACTGCTGCTGAGACCTCCGGCGCTGCTGGGCTCCTCGGAGCCGGGGGCCGCTAACTCTGAGGGGCAGGGGCCGGCGGGATCCGGAGGGGCTCCCGCGTCCCCGGCCGGACCCAACCCACGGCCCGCTCCGGCATCGGCTCTTTCCGTGGAGGCAGTCACCTTGCTCTGCCCTCTCAGAGGCGTCTTCGAGACCGCAGAACTCTCCAAATCGCCCTCCTGCAACTCCGAGCTCGGGAAGGAGCCGTGGGGTCCGGGAACCTGAAGAGAACCCACGGGAGAAGGCGAGTCCGGGAGACTCCTCCCGGCGGCCGCCGCCCCCTGCCCATTCCCGGCGCTGCTCTCCGCCGCCCATACCCCAGGACCATCCCCAGAGGCGAGCCCGGTTTCTGGTCGAGCTTCCAGCGGAGAACCCGTCCCCGGCGCTGGCCCGGACGCCGCCCCGTGTTCTAGCGGCTGCAGGCTCTCGGGGCAGCTCTCCATTCCGGGCCGCCAGCCCTTCGTTCTATCGAAACCACGGTGGGTTCTTTTCAGCCAGCGCCTCGGACGCCATGACAGAGGCACTGGCAGGAACAGCGCCCTTGCGCGGCCTCGGCCAGGCACGTCACTAGGAAGGGTACCGGGAGCGTGCGCGCGTGCACCCGCAGCCCCTCCCACTCCCCTCCGCCAGCACTGGGCGTGCCTCCGTGTGACTGCGCGCCGCCGGGCGAGGGCGAACCGCGCCGCGTCGTTCCACACCGCCCCGCCTCTCCCTCGCGCGCTCCCGAGTTCGCGCGCGAAAGGCATGGCATGGCAGACGTGACCAGAAGGGCGTGCCCCCGCGTCCTCTGCTCCAGTAGGAAAACATCCTCTCACTCGGTGGCCGGAAGTTTAACTGAAGCGCAGCTCCACCGTGCGCGGCTTCTTTCAAGGCGCGGCAGACAGCGAGCAGCCGGCGTCTTGGCTGTGCTTCGCGGGGTTGGGTTGTGTGTGGTCCTTTCTAAGGCTGACGGGTGGTTGTGGTTGTAGCATTTGGAAAGGAGAACATCCCTGAAGGGCTCAAGAGAGTTGTTTCCCCATCTTGTAAAATGGAAAATTGAGGGTATTTCTTACAAGATGCAGATTTTGAAGTCTTTGGATTACTGCAGTGCCCAAATACCAGTCTCTTTTAGCTCTGACTGAGGAGCACTGTGCTTCCCACCAGCTACTGGTGAACCTTTGGCCCTGCACGAGGCGTCAGTGCGGTTGTGGATATTGGCTTGCGCAGCAAAAGCAAGTGGGTAATTTGGGCCAATAATAATAAATTAGCTTGCGCCTGAATTAGCCAAGTCTTTTGCGGTTTTGTTAACTGGACCTCACTTTGCATAGAGCGTGAAGTGCTTGTTCCCGAAAAAGTGACTTTTTTCTAATTAGAATTGACTCCGCTTAAAGCCTTACAGTTTTTAAAGAGGACGGGCAGAGCAGGCTGGAAGCTTTGTTTGTGACCAAAAAAGAGGATATGGGTCCTATTCTGACCTGTTCCAGAAAAATGCTTTTTATTTTTCAAGTTTTTTTTTCCTTTCAACATTTTCTAGGCTCTGGGGATTTAAAAACTAACAAGACAGGTCTTCCTTGGTAGTTAAACATACATATATGTGAATACTTGAACACATTTAAGTACCAAGTACATTAATGTATACTGTATTTGGCACTGGGAAAGCCTTGGTGAATCAGAGAAAGGGCTTATATCTTCATGAGGCTTACCATCTAGTACTATTTTTACTTCCTCTTATATTTTGTAAAGCAATTTTATTGAGACATGTTCATACAGCATAGAAACCATCTGCGATATACACTCACTGGTTCACAGTATCATCACATAGTTGTGCATACAGCCCAATGATCAAATTTAGAACACTTTCATTACTCCAGAAAAGAAATAAAAATAAAAAAAACTCTAATCCTCCCATATTCCTTATCGCTCCATATTTTTGACCCATAGTATTGGTGTGGTACATTTGTTACTATTGGTGAAAGTGTTAAAATATTACTATCAACTATAGTCATAGTTTGCAATAGGTACATTTTTCCTATATACCCCTTGTGCCGGTTTGGATGTATTATGTCCCTCAAAATGCCATGGTCTTTAATTCAATCTTGTTGGGGCAGATGTATCAGTATCGATTAGGTTGGAATCATTTTATTGTTTCCATGGAGTGTGACTCAAATATGAGTGAAAAGTTTGGATTATTTCCATGGAAATATGGACCCTGCCCATTCAGGGTGGGTCTTGATTTAATCACTGGAGTCCTATAAAAGAGCTCACAAACAAGGACCTCAGAGCAGCTCAGAGAGACATTTTAGAGGTGGCTGCTGAAAGCAGATGTTTGTTGACACTTTGCGATGCTAGCCCAGTGTTTGCTCTGGAGAAGCTAATAGAGGACAAAATGCCCCAAGAACAACATTTTGAAGAATGCCCAGGAGCTGAGAGAGGAGCTGGAACACAACCTGGGATCAGTAGATGCCAGCCACATGCCTTCCCAGCTAACAGAGGTTTTCCAGAGCCATTGGCCTTCCTTCAGTAAAGGTACACTCATGCTAATGCCTTAATTTGGACATTTTCATGGCCTTCAGACTGTAAATTTGGAACCAAAAAACCCCCTTTATAAAAACCAGTCTATTTCTGATATTCTGCATGACAACAGTGTTAGTAAACCAGAACACCCCTCTATTATGACCTTTTCTAAATAGTGTCCTACATCTGCTCTAGCTTATGAAAGAACTTTTTTTATTTGTACAGTTAATCACAGACATTGTCCACTACAAGATTGACTGTTATACATTCCCATATTTAAACCTCCAACTTTCCTTCTGTTGACATACATGACTGTAAACCTCCTATATTTTTAATATTTGCTTGGGAAGTATATTCTCCTAAGATTGCAGAAGATGGAGCCCCTTCCTCCTTTTTATATTGACACGATATAATAATGTTTATCCAACATTTTGTAAACAGGAAAACTAGAAGAGTAATGGAAAGCTTCTTCAGAATGTTGAATCTAGGTGTTTTGTGTGCTCTCAGTCTCCATGTCAATCCATAAATAATAAATCCTGTTGTTCAAATTAGAATTTTTGCCTGAAAAAGAATTGCAAAAGTTAACAGATTATGTATGTTGTTGGATTAAGCACTTTAGAGTATATGAGGCCATTAATTGCAAATGAAATCATTACAGATTTATTCCTGTGAAAGTTAAAATTTAGCTCTCTTCTATCATTCTCCCTCCCACCATACATGGCCTTGCTCCAGTTTCCCAGTTACCTCACAATTTTTGATTGATTAAAATACTCTAAGTTTAAAGCAACAGGGTTATGTAATATTATTAATATCATCTGATTTCTAAGTCAGATATTTTGCTGTGATTACATTTGCTTTCTTGTTAAACTTTTTGTTTTTCCTACAATTAGTAATTGCCACCTCATTTTATTTATTTGTTTAATTCTTCACCTACCAGTAACTCACACATAGTCTTGCCAGTGTGGTTGACCATAGCAGGTAATCTGTCAGGTCCATTTTAATCTTAGATACTTCCTTCCAGGAACCCACCCTTCTCTCGCTCTGATCTAGAGTTGTTGCTTTACAGGCCTACTGTACATCCTGGGATTTTGCTTCAATATTTTCTTAGGAATTGCTTCCTCATCTCTTCTGTGTTGGTTCCTTTTTTCTTGGATGTCATGGCTTCCTCTTTCTTTGATTTGCTTTATTATATTCTTAATTAGCTTCCTAAGAAAGAGTGCATGGAAAGAAGTTTTTGTATACCTTTTATGTTGGAAGAAAAGATGGACTTTTATTCTACCTTTATATTTCATAATTTGGTTGCTGTGATGGTTAGGTTCATGTATCAGTTTTGCCCAGGTGATGGTGTCCAGTTGTTTGGTTAAGCAAGCACTGGCCTGATTGTTACTGTGAGGGTATTTCATGATCTTAAATCATCAGTAGGTTGATTGCATCTATGGTCGATGATACCTAAAATCAACTGAGGAGATTGCCATCAACAATGAGAGATGTCTCATCCAATCAGTTGAAGGCTTTAAAAGAAGTGATGATTTTAGCAGTCAGAAGAGAGAATTTTCTTGTCTACTTCAGCCAGCCAGCTTCTCTTGGGGAATTCATCAAAAACCTTCATCGAAGTTCCCAACTTATAGCCTGCCCTACAGAATTTGGACATGTGCATCTCCACAGTTACATTAGACAATTTTGTAAAATCTCATAATATTTACAGGTATCTCCTGTCGGTTCTGTTTCCCTAGAGAATCCTAATAGAACTTTGGTACCAGGAGTGGTTCTTGAGAAACAGAATCTTAGGAATGCGGTTTTTGAGTTGGTTCTGGGGTTTTGGGAATGGGTTCTCCAATCTGATTAGATTCAAAGGCACTAATGACTCTATTTCCAATAAACAAAATGACATTAATAGTCCATGGCCTGTGTTGGCAATAGAGATATGCAAATTATCACCACTGGATATGGCTACTCAAATGCTTATAAGAGGCAAGGCTATGTATGGGTGAGAGCGTTTTCGACAATAGAGTTTTGTGGAACTAAAAGGTATAGTGATGTTGACTGGTTGTTCCTAAATAAGCTGGATACAGTTGCAAAAGAAAGATGAACTGAAGGCTTCACATTTGCTACTTAAGTGCCTTGTGAAGGACATGAAAGTTTCTATGTACCCTGAAAGAAAATTTTGTTTCCTGTAGCTGCAGACTTGAAAAATAGACCCAGAGTCTTGTGGTATGAGTAGCTGAACTACAATGTAAACTAAATTCCCAATCTTGCAGGGTGTCTGCTTTTAAAGTGGGGACATTTATTTAAAAGTAATGGAATCCTCAACCCCGATGAGCTGGGGTTGGACTTCCTCACCTGGATTGGTGTTGATGTTGTCACAAACATTGGGACTGGCGGTTTGATGTGCTGAGCCCTCGATCATGGGACTTGCCCTTATGTAGCTTGTTACTGCAAAGGAGAGGCTAAACTTGCATATAATTGTGCCTAAGAGTCTCCCCCTGAGTACCTCTTTGTTGCTCAGATGTGGCCCTCTCTCTCTCTAACTGAGCCACCTTGACAGGTAAACTCACTG